>CM067065.1:4669327-4774327 GCA_033980235.1 Diadema setosum | reverse complement strand
AGAAAATATGCTAATGTTTGAAAATGTCATTTTTGTGTCGTGGAAGAAAAAAATGAATATGTTATCTCATGCGTTAAGTTTTCCTGTATATTGACCTACTAGTATGATAGCCTAATAAATTTATTTGATATGTTATAGAAGACATCGGCCTCCATCAAAATCTTCTATGAATAATATGGACTCGAAAAATTTTTCACATTCTTTTTTTTTTTCGATGAGTTTATCATATATAACATGTTTCGTATCCTCTAGCATTAAATAAACAATAAAGGAGGTACAATGGTTCTCTACACTACAGTAAATGTTGTTGTTACATGGAAAAGAACACTATTCACATGCATGAGTGAATACTTTCACCCTTTTCCTTCAAAGGTACATTAGTAAAAATTGCCAAAAAATACCAAGTTATCATTCATGCGTGCTCTTTACAAGCGTTTTTCCATGACACAATTAGAAAAAAAGATAATACGGTAAAAACATGAATTACATTGAATGCAAATGCAAAAATTAAGTTATGTCCTCTATGATATCTTTTAAACGCACGAGATTAATAATAAAGGCAAAAATGATGGAGGAAATAAAGAATCTTCTGTCAAATACAAACTCAAAAGAAATGAAAAAGCAAAATAAATAAAAATAGTGGGATTTTGAAATTATTTCTAACTAAATTATGGAAATTGTAAATACTCTTTGATTTTTGAATTTATGTCATGAATCTTAAATTACTTAATCCAAAGAATGTATTCTGTTCTCACAATCAACTTTGTGCCCCTACTCTCTATGCCATATGAGCTTTGAGTTGAAAGAGAATCATAATTTTTCTCTTTGAGTTTCCAACTATGATTTTGTTTGAGGGTATAAAGAGATAGAGAAAACGAAAACTTATTTATTCGTTTTCATTTATGTTTCTCATTGTGTTAAACTTGTCTTTTCTTTTCATTTTTATCTTGCGGGGCATTTTCAAATGAAAGAAAATATGCTAATGTTTGAAAATGTCATTTTTGTGTCGTGGAAGAAAAAAATGAATATGTTATCTCATGCGTTAAGTTTTCCTGTATATTGACCTACTAGTATGATAGCCTAATAAATTTATTTGATATGTTATAGAAGACATCGGCCTCCATCAAAATCTTCTATGAATAATATGGACTCGAAAAATTTTTCACATTCTTTTTTTTTTTCGATGAGTTTATCATATATAACATGTTTCGTATCCTCTAGCATTAAATAAACAATAAAGGAGGTACAATGGTTCTCTACACTACAGTAAATGTTGTTGTTACATGGAAAAGAACACTATTCACATGCATGAGTGAATACTTTCACCCTTTTCCTTCAAAGGTACATTAGTAAAAATTGCCAAAAAATACCAAGTTATCATTCATGCGTGCTCTTTACAAGCGTTTTTCCATGACACAATTAGAAAAAAAGATAATACGGTAAAAACATGAATTACATTGAATGCAAATGCAAAAATTAAGTTATGTCCTCTATGATATCTTTTAAACGCACGAGATTAATAATAAAGGCAAAAATGATGGAGGAAATAAAGAATCTTCTGTCAAATACAAACTCAAAAGAAATGAAAAAGCAAAATAAATAAAAATAGTGGGATTTTGAAATTATTTCTAACTAAATTATGGAAATTGTAAATACTCTTTGATTTTTGAATTTATGTCATGAATCTTAAATTACTTAATCCAAAGAATGTATTCTGTTCTCACAATCAACTTTGTGCCCCTACTCTCTATGCCATATGAGCTTTGAGTTGAAAGAGAATCATAATTTTTCTCTTTGAGTTTCCAACTATGATTTTGTTTGAGGGTATAAAGAGATAGAGAAAACGAAAACTTATTTTTTCGTTTTCATTTATGTTTCTCATTGTGTTAAACTTGTCTTTTCTTTTCATTTTTATCTTGCGGGGCATTTTCAAATGAAAGAAACTATGCTAATGTTTGAAAATGTCATTTTTGTGTCGTGGAAGAAAAAAATGAATATGTTATCTCATGCGTTAAGTTTTCCTGTATATTGACCTACTAGTATGATAGCCTAATAAATTTATTTGATATGTTATAGAAGACATCGGCCTCCATCAAAATCTTCTATGAATAATATGGACTCGAAAAAAATTTTCGCATTCTTTTTTTTTCGATGAGTTTATCATATATAACATGTTTCGTATCCTCTAGCATTAAATAAACAATAAAGGAGGTACAATGGTTCTCTACACTACAGTAAATGTTGTTGTTACATTATTATTCAGAACGAACATGATGAAATGAATGCTATAAATACAACATCTCAGGCAGTACGATCTTTTGCATTGTTTTGGAAGAAAATGTAAGTAAATGTCATGCCTATTCAATAACACAGTTTTGCTTAATTTCAAGTCTTCTTTTTTTTTTTTTTTTTGCAAGACCATTATTTTGAGACATAGGACCTACCGATGATCTCCCCATGCGAAGAGAAGAGTAAATTCCTAAAATTCCAGAAGGTGTGTATACCTGTTGCACAGCAGTGTCGGGAAAACAATACAAATCATGGTTTAGCGATACATTTCATCTTTCTTTTCTCTCTTGAAATATCATTTTTTTTTCGATTACACACACACACACGCACACACACACACACTAACACACTAACAGAAACACACAAGTAAAAAAATTAACATCTCGGATGTTTAGGACATTAACGGCATTCAGCGATTCACGGTGATACAATAATACACAATTTGTTTATTTTTTAGAACGTTATATATCGAACAGGATATGAAGTCAGACAATTCCATCAATATCGGAAAATAACCACCTATATAATATATATCCTTTGATATATGCTATCCTTTCAGAAAAGAATACAATACAAAACAAAGCAAATACAAATAAAAACAAATAAACAAAAACATTTCTTTTTTCAATCAATATTTATAGATAGTGCCTTGTAAGCAGGTCCTCCATATGTATTACAACAGTGTTTGACCATTTGTAGAGTTTGTTTGCAAAAACCGATAAGTCCATAATTGCTAAATGGAGATATTTGCGATTAAAGGTCAAGAAAAATAAAGAGAATAATAAGAAAGTTTTTGCTTCTTTTGACCATAACTTCAAAAATATACTTATATATGTGACTGTGCACCTCAAAACGAACATAAAGTCGCACACACTAATCTTGCGTGAGGACTGAAAATAAGTGAAATGGGTCAACCTAGCCGAACTTGACTTTTTCATATTTTCTGAAAGAGCGGGTCTTCTTTTACATTATGCTAAAATTTGGTGTCATAAAACGGGCAGGAAAGTGTGTGTTTTTAGCAGTTTATCTCGAGCATTTTTGGTAGAATAGTGTGATTAGGTGTGTCTTTGGAATCCCTTTTTCATTTTTGAAAAACCTTGTCCACACTCTTCACTTCCAACTCTAATAACTTTTGAAAGGATAGTGCTACTGCTTTGAAAGTTGGCATTGATTATGGACAGAATGTGTTAATGAGGCATGCTTAATTTCAGTTTAATCTAATAATCCTTTCATTGTTGTTACTCTGGTGGTTTACTTCCTGTTTTTTGTCCCATTCATCTCACAGCCAGCACGGTTTGGTAAAGATTAAGCGCTTGAATAGACATTGTACTTCAGAGCCTCTTTTCTCAGTTCACACTTTTCCTGAGTTTGTGCTTTCTTTCCAATATTTAGATAGGTTAGGAGAGTCCATTTGATTTGAGTTATACATCATTTTAAAGCTTAAAGTCTGTTCTTTCAGAATATGGTCTTAACTAAAAATTCATGTCTGGCGACTTTTTGTTTATTTTGAGGTGCAGGGTCACATATGTAGTGACCAATATATCATTTAAAAGGTATTATTTTGTACTTTATGACAGAGCTCGTACTTGAAAATCTTCAAAAATGGACTTATCGGTTTTTGCAAACAAACCCTTCTTTTGTAATCACTGTGTGAATCTTATGCCATGATTTTATAATTGCAATTGAGGAGCTGCTGTCAGTAAAATATCGTATCTATTATGTGACCCGCGACAACGGTTTCAGGCAAAAGTCTACACTAAATTTCATAGCATAAGACCATGTTTTTCCCATCGAAAATGGAATTTTAAGCACCCTATGTTGGATCGCACTCGTCAGTTTCGAGCTTCTTTCGAACGCCGCGCCAATATCCCCAGTGTTGCTACGGCGCAGGGTCTCGCATGCGATTGGCTGGTGCGTCGCATACATTTACATAATTCGGCTTTCGGAGACACCAGTTGCAGCGTTTGGGGAATGCTTTGTCCACGCGGGCACGATTACATGCTCCATTGTTCTTGCTATAGTGGTTTATATACGCTCGCTCTGTAGTGCGTGCTCTTCGTTTGGCTTTCTTTCCAAACTATTCTACCGCAATGTTCGACAACGGAAGTGGAAAAAAAAAATCATGTAGCATGACATAATCGTGTGAAAAGAAAAATAAATATTCTCAAGTTTGTCTACTTGTAGATGTAGTAAAAATTATGACAGCAGAGTGACTCAATGGAAGGTAGATGAGAGGAAAGGAGCGGTCACATGTGATGGTGTGACCAATTATATTGAAATACTACACGTCAAGATCGCACCAAACTAACGAGTCGTGTTTGTTTGTTTGTTTGAATTTAATTAGCACCACCAAGCAAAGCAACATATGCATGTCTTGTAAGAACAGAACAAACAGGAAGCGTGACCCTTGCCAGCACTAGCAATTTTCTGCTTTCAAAATGGTCGCCAATGATAAAGACAAGTCAATCACGATGAAAACGCGATTTGTAAATGTGTGGATTCGCCACCGCTCCTGTTACATGTACACGGTCATGGCGTGTGGATGCCATTGCGTAATGCGTGCACCATAAACATGTACATGTACACCATACGTGCAATTATCGTATTCGCCATCTTGAAAGACGTACTGTAAACAAACCCGAGCGAAACGCATTGTTTTTCGGCTCCAAACGCTGAGCTCCGAGGAAGGTGCCCGGGAAATTTGACTCTCTCAGTGAACCAATCAGAAGGCGATGTGGTTGCTAGAGGCGGAGCTTTACATCGATTGGCACCATCGTACGGATGGGTGATTCTCCCCTCGCATCGCCGCTCGGACATTGTCTTTGAGAAAGAGGTGAATATTCAAAGCCTGTTTTCTCGCAATTTTGTCAGGCTAACAACTTAAAAAGTGCATTTCATTTCTCTTTTTATGCCCACTTATGGTTCCGAAGAAAACAAGTGTTTTATATCAATGCAAAGCTTAGGAAATGGGCAATGTGATTCAGTGAAAAAATGAATTTTCAAAATTCCCGACTTTTGCCTGAAACCGTTGTCGCCGGTCACATATCTCTAGCTTTTATTTGACGTAGAGAATATAATTGCGTGTAGATGTTGCATTCTATAGATAAATCGAGAAGTATAATGGACAACAGTAGATGTTGCGATTTTATACGAAGAGAACGCATTGCTGAGAGAATGAATTCTATTTCACACGAGGAAAAAGCATTTTGATGATAGATTACATCTTACCAAAACTGCAGACCATACCGGTGTGGCATAGTACGAGTAATATGCCATGAATTGTATAGCCACAATGCCACATGTGAACAACACCAACGCACCAAAAATGTGGAGAAGCCCAGAAACCTAATGGGATAGATGATACACGTGGGGTTTCAGATATGCTGGTCAACATAGGAACTTACATACACTCTCGTAGGGTTCGTTTATCCGAGAATGAAGAGAAAGTTCGTTATTCCGAAATAAACATAACACCTTATGTCTACAGGTTCTTTGATCTGAAAAAAAAAGGGGGGGGGGGCTCATCAATCCCAACATGTGTTGGCATTATTCTAATGGTTCGTTAACCCGAAAATGACTAGACGGTAGATACTACAGGTCGTTATGAATTACAAAGCCGATTTCATTTTCAGATTAACTAACCTTCCGAATAACTAACTCTAACCACAATATACACGTGTTATGGATTTATGATTATGAAAAAAAAAATGTCTGCAATGTGTTTTAATGTCTACTTACGACGTACAAGACATACGCAAATAATTCCTTGTCCTCATAGCTTCATAATCCCCAGTTGGGACTGGGATTCATTAAGTTCAAATTCTATCTTTGTAATCATTGTGTCATTTTTCTCTCTTTACAATTAAAGATAATAAAAAGTTTTGGTACCTCAAAAGTTTCCCTGAATTTCCGTGTTTCAGGTTAAAGTATCTATCATATAACTAACACTGTGAGACTTACTCGCCCCAAAGTGCTCTCATTTCTTAGTAATCATGCAATTTACTGCGACCAGCAGCCCCATACGCATAGCGACCAGCAGCCCCTTACGCATAGCGTAATGGGTCTTCGCATTGTTGCATCCAGGATCATGACAGATTTAGTATCGCGGGCAAATATCAACTTAAAATCCACAAAATTCTTCAATTTGAAGACTTAGCAATTCAGTTGAAGTCTTGAAAACAGGCTTTGGGCAACGTTTGGTTTTGCCAATAGTCCCTTTCTGTTCGAATTGATGACCGAATGTGACTCTGTCGAGAGGACCTTGGGAGAGCTACATACACTGATTACTACGGCCAGCGCATACGCACACATCACATGCGAACAAATTTCAAATCCATGAACGGATAAGATGTTTGTGTGCGCATGCGCTGGCCGTCAATTCACGGTGTAGCTCTCCCAAGGTCCTCTCGACCGAGTCACATTCAGTCATCAATTCGAACAGAAAGGGACTATTGGCAAAACCAAACGTTGCCCAAAGCCTGTTTTCAATACTTCAACTTAACTGGTAAGTGTTTAAATTGAAGAAATTTTTAAGTTGATATTTACCCGCGATACTAAATCTGTCATGATCCTGTGAGCTACAATGCGAAGCCCCATTTAGCTGTGCGTATGGGGCTGCTGGTCGCAGTTAGCTACACAGTATGCGTATGGGGCTGCACGCTGCTGGTCGCAGTGATATTCGCACAATACGTGTACTACCTCGCCGCCGCCGTACGGCGGCGGCTCTGGTACGAAACCATTATTGCATGATTACTAAGACATGAGAGCACTTTGGGGCGAGTAAGTCAAGGAAATTCAAGGAAACTTTTGAGGTAATACCAAAACTGTATATTATCTCTAAGGCTGTCTGTATGTTTCTTTCGTGGCTTTACACTATACCTTATATTCCAATGAAAAAAAGAATGACAACGGGAAATTTTGAAATAATAACTTAAAAAAAGGGAATCAATCCAAAAACAATTTCAGGGTATGAAGCTATAACTTATTACCCACTCATACAGAAAACCCCATCCGATTTTCTTCAGCGGCCAAAAGAAATGAGGAATTTTGTAGAGCATGTAAAGAATCCCTTTCCTCCAAGTTCCTTCCTTTGTATTCACACATCATGCAGTTCCAAGAGCATCCAAGCGCTAAACTTGGACAAAATTAGTTCTCTGTCACCACTTAACCAAATTGAATGGGATTTTATGCAAAATATAGCTAAGATGTTATATTTTGAGACCCTGAAGTAGCATTTAATCAGTTTGATCATATCGATAGTTATCAACTGGAAAATCTGATTGCATATTTTATGGGGACATACTGTATACTGGAAAAAAAAAAAAACCATGCGTTTTGCAGTGGATTGTGCATTCATTGTAACCATGTACATTACTCTTTGTATTTTTATGTTATCATTTATAATAATTATAAATATGTAAGTATTATTTTATGATTAGTGTGATATATCGTATGATTAGTTTACGTAATACCTTTTCAATGTACAATATATTTACTTCAGACTGATTTATTTGTACTGTTTAATCTTTTGTCTTTGTAGAAAAATAGTTAAAATCGAAATCAAATCAAATCAAGTTAATAACCACTGTATTGCATTATACCCCCACACTGAGTTATTTTGTTTACAAAAATAAAATAAGGTAATGAAAAAAGAAAAATTATGTTTGCGGCCTTAACCCCAAGAACTTAGTTATGTATCCCAAAGGAAAAATCACTCCTAGAGATTTTTGGAATTTAATTAAAACAAAATTTAATAATATAAAAATCCTAGCTATTGGTAAAAGCTATATACACACACATCACAATGTTTACATAATAGTTGGTCACGCATTGTGATTACTCTGCACCGCGCTGCCTGCTTCCATGCGATTTACACTCGTAATGCGATTTACGCCTTTCCGTGGGAAATGTGTAACTCGTGATAAGTTTTAAATCGCAATAAAATGAAATAGAGAGAACCATGAACCAATTGTCCTACCCGCATGCCCGTCTTATTTCGTTTAATCTTTTCTTTGCCTGGACCCGTTGGTGTACTGGGTGTGGAGGTCGGTGGTTGTTGCTCTCCTGGAGTTGCCATGGTTGCAAAGTATATCTATGTCTGTAAAGGATATTTGTCAAAGTGCTCAGTAACAAAAGGAAAATATATGAGATTATATGAAAAAAAACTTACAGAAGTAAACGACACGGAAAGAACTCAATTTAAGGTTGAGAAGAACACAGAAACAAAAACATAGGAGAGAGAATTCCAGTAAAAAGTCTCCTTGCATTAATGGTTGACCAACATGCTTACACTAGTTAGATTTATGAAAAGAAATACAAGAACTTACCGAAAGTAAAGAAAAAAAATGTTTTCTTTTTCAGTAATAACGGTATCAACCGTTATGTATAGCCTATTCCTCTGAGTTGATGTCTGTTAGTGTATCGAGTCTAAGTGTTGGTGACAGGTCGATCCTCTCATACCGTTCGCTGGAGGAAGTTAGACTCACCAAGTCACTCCACATACAACGCATGCGCGCACACACAGACATACACTTGTACATAAACAAGTGTAATATTAATAAGTGTGACATAAATTGACATTCTGACAATGCGGATGATCACACTTTGCACCTCTTCTGATCGTCAGCGATGAAGCGTTTCATAGTTATTCGATATCTGTTTCACGCTGATATACTAACTTGAGAGAGATAGGCATACATACATGTACCTCCAAATGGCAAGTACCCCTTGTAGTGTCAATAAAATCTGAAGTTGTTGGTTCAAAGGGCGTAGATGTGATATAATGAATGTTTTTAAACTTTCAGAAGATGTATTGATCGCAGATATATGCAGACGGTTGTATGCCTGTAATATTCTCGTGTGTTTAAATTTCTTAAATCTACAGGTAGTAGTAAAAAAAAAAAAAAGAGATAAACTTAACGACGATATTCTCACATTTAAACAAGTATCAAACGTTCAGAGAGATATGAATTCAAATGCATGACTTCATTCTCTGTTGGTCCGTTTTGTTTGTTTGTTTGTTTGCTTTTATTAAAACACTGGTTAAAATACTTGCATTAAGCCGTAAGGCTGTTTTTCAGCAAGTCAGTGTGATATACAGAAACACACGTAGTGGTACAATCAACGTATAATAGAATGCATATACAATAATCATTACAAGGAAACAAAAAGAAAAACCAAATATGCATACACTGTATATACACAATACTCTTTTCCATAATCAAACCAATGGTATATTAATTTTTATTCTTTACAAAATGAATTTGCCCCCTCCCCCCCCCCTTAAAAAAAAAAAAAGAAGAAAACAAAGCAATCCATTCCAAACTCAGCTGCTCGATCGGGCTCACAAAGGACAACCTTTTTAGAAATGTATGGCCCGACACCAGAACACCGATCATGTCGAGACCGGTATACGTATTGCACCACTCTTATGAATAATATTATGTTTAAAAACCATGGATTTATCGGTTTTTTTTTTAACTCGTTCATTGAAGGAACATTATATGAAGAAAATTAAACATAATTTCCCTTTCTACAATAATTACAGAGCGTTTTACTATTGGGAACCGCTCTCAAAAGGCAGAGTGAGTAATTACTACGCTAAACCTATCTCAGTATCAATTTGACGGAATGTGTAATTTATGGAAAAGGATTTTTTTTTTGAATTCCCTTTGTACTATGTTTACATTGTTGTCCTCACCTTCACACAGGATGTCATGAACTCAAGTAGTCTCCTCAAAAGGCGGTTCCAACACCGCAATTTTTGAAGATCATAACTTTTGCATTGATTGTCCGATTTTACTGAAACCTTCATTGATGTGTTCTATTAATGTTGCTGTTTTCACTCAATCCACATTTGTGTATTGGTTTTTGATTTACTTTGAGTAGGAAGATCTAATCTACTTACTACATGACCATATTCGCCTCCAAAATGTATACATGTGCATAGATTGCATGCGTAAAGTCATACAACTGGTTCTTGTACAGAATGGTTAAACTCCGACTTTGCTAACGTAATGAGAGATCGCATGGGAACATCGATATGTCAAGAGTGATTACAGTCGTATTACAGATTTTGTTTTCAGTCACGTTTGAGGTTTAAAATATGTGTCAGATATATTGCATTGGGATATGATTTCTTTACATGATTATTCATAATTTTGATGTTCAGTCTCTCAGTCTCTTCAGCCGTCGATCTGTTGACGCAGCAGGCACCTTGCCATGTGTGTCTGATAGTGGTTGTACCATTATTCAAACAGATGGAGAATGAACAAAGAACATGAGCCGCAAACGAAAAACACTCCCAAGATGCTGTAGATGTTAACCTATTTGCTAATTTGTATTCCTTAATATTCATCGCAGCGCTGTGCTGGCGCGAATTTGAATGCGTTTCACATGCATTTTTTATTTGAACGCGCTGCTTGTATGTTTATGTGACAAAATCAGGAATTCGAACGCTGATGAAATTAAATTGAATAGACTACTATTAAAGCTCTTTGAATGTTGATCATACAAATTCGCTGGAAAATGAATGCTCGCATCATTAAATCGACTGCAAATCTGATGAAATTGGGCGGGAAAACCTATATTATACTAGAAAGAGTCACCACAATGCGCATGGAGAGCGCATAATTTAATTGAATTGAAATGGTTAACAGCAAATGAAAAGAAAAATAATACATCAAATAGCTCCAAAAAAGGTATGCAATAATCGCGAGACATTGCCACGTCATTCTTGTTTTATGGATATATCTGGGCAATGTATACTGTAGGGGCATTACGTTGAAGGGAAGGTACTGTTTGGTGGAGTCGGAGCTTCTGGTTTCCAACATTTCTGACGATTTTTTAAAATTTTTTTTCAGAAAATGAGAAACCTCTTACGAAATACGAAAGAACATATAATTCTAAGAGGAAATTTAAGTTTATTTGATAAAAGTTGGTTTTGAGATCGTTGAGATAACTCAAAAAAAGCTATCCTAATGACAGGTTTGCCCCTCCCTTTTTAAGGATATCTTTGTTTTACTTTGTTTTTGATATCTCGGCCACTTCAAAATCAATTTTTATCCAATAAACTTCCAATTCCTCTTAGAACTGTAAGGACCTCAACATTTCATAATGTGGTTTCTAAGTATCTTATTTGGAATCAAGTTGAGTTGGAATCAAGCTGAAGTTTCTTCCATCCTACGAAGTTTATATATCTTCTCATAAACGTTAGCTAACCCCTTGCAAGGTGTCTTTGCACCAACATTCAGAAGTGATGGAAATGATCATAAGCATCAAGATATTTTAATGCAGAATAGTTTATCCAGAGAGGTGTATTATCCCCTTTCCCTAAAAAACAGGAGTTTCTATCTTCGAGGCAATAAGGAGAAGACAGTTAGTGGTGAAACTTTCAGAATGAATGACTCCTGTAAAAAGACCATTTTCACTTTTACCAACAACAGCAACATCAACGAGCCCCTCCCCCCAAAAAAAAGCAAAACAAGACAAAAACAAGCAAAAACAGATATACAGATAGACAGACAGACAATCAACCACACAGGTCCAACTCATTGCATGCGTTATGTTCAATAATTCGGTAAGACTGACGGGAAGGATCTTCAGTGAGAACGTTTACAGGACAATTTACTGTTACTATTAACAACAAAAAAAAAAAAATCGTCTAATTTGATTTCTTTCTACTGTAAAGTACACATTTCCTCGACTTGATACTAACTTAATAATAGTGATATTATTCCCATAATGCTTTCCTCAAGAAAGATAGAAAGAAAGAAAGAAAGAAAGGACAAAAATAAAATCAAGTGCTCTTTCATTATGGTGAAAAAAAAAAACAGGGACAAACAATGATGCAATGGATTCTCCTTGTTTTTTACAGCGTTTTACTGCAGTGACGTCAAGATTTTTTGTAGTCTTTTCCTCCTGGGACTAGCGATGGTAGCGTATTAAAAAAAGTGATTTTCAACAAATGTCAATGACCCTTTCTTTATTTCAACGGCTGCATTCACTCAATCGACTATCATATTTTCATTTTTGTCTCCTTTAAAATGAAGTGCAGCGTTAATCTTCTCTCCAATGTAAGAGGTAGTGAATAATTTACAAATTCTGGTAATTATAGTCAGTTTTCAATTCCTCGCGGAATTTTTGAAATTGACGCTTGAAAGTTGTTGAGGTGACCAGTGTGGTG
The DNA here is from genome assembly GCA_033980235.1 of Diadema setosum. Lineage (NCBI taxonomy): Eukaryota > Metazoa > Echinodermata > Echinoidea > Diadematoida > Diadematidae > Diadema > Diadema setosum. The sequence goes on along the minus strand of CM067065.1, from coordinate 4,761,855 downwards.
GAGGCAAGTTGGGAGTGGCGAGACAGGTGGTGGAAGCGCCATGGGATGAAGGACAAGCTGCAGCTGTCCGGCGGGAACCACGCCTAGATCCAGTCCCTGTTAAGAGGCTGCGTTTTCACTAGTAAACTGCCCGTTAGCTATTCCTTGCTGAGTAAGGACGTACACCTGTGGCTTTGCACCTATATTTGAAACCCACAAACACACACACACGCACACACACACAACACAAACCACACAGCAAAAAAGGAAGAAAGAAAAAAAAAACATAAAGCCTGTATGAAAGGTATACAAACAACATTAAAAAATAGATAATGACATATACATACATAATATTTTTCATGATATGCATAAATATGCGCGCTTGCGTACTCACACAGATTCAGTCGTTTCCACTAGCTAATACAGAAAAAAAAATGTAATTGTAATTATATGTAAATGAAGCCATTATTTTATGATGTGTGCGAAAGGAGAACAACCATTTCAATTATGTTTGAAATCTCAAAGGTAGGGCAGTCAATATCTTCGTTTCAGATAAAAATAACTTGTTCATTTATTCCATTGCTCAAGATATGAGCATGTCAGACATAATTTCATTCCGAAGGAAGTGTTTCAAAACACTGATGCAGTATTGTGTCACACAACACACCCACGCACTCACACACACACACACACACACACGTATATACGTGTGCATGGTGGCAAACGAGGACATACATGAGTATAAGACCTTTATACCGAGGACATGCAGCAAATCGAGGACATCCTCAGTTGTGATATTCACTTCAGTATTTGAGAATCATTTGTATGCATGTTTGTGTGTGTGTGTGTGTGTGTGTGTGTGTGTGTGTGTGTGTGTGTGTGATGTGACCCTGCACCACAGAACAAACAAAAAGTCGCCAGACATGAATTTTCAGTTAAGACCATATTCTGAAAGAGCAGATCTTAAGCTTAAAAATGATGTATAACTCAAGTCAAATGGACTCTCCTAATCTAATTTAAGTATTGAAAAGAAAGCACAAACTCTGGAAAAGGATGAACTGAGAAAAGAGGTTCTGAAGTGCAGTGTCTACTCAAGCGCGTAATCTTTACCAAACCGTGCTGGCTGTGCAATGAATGGGGAAAAATAGGAAGTAAAGCACCCGAGTAACAACAATGAAGGGTTTATCAGATTAAAATGAAATTAAGCACTCCTCATTAACATATTCTGTCCTTAATTAATGCCAACTTTCAAAGCAGTAGCACTATCCTTTCAAAAGTTATTAGAGTTGAAAGTGAAGAGTGTGTTCAAGGTTTTTCAGAAATGAAATAGAAACTCTAAAGACACACCTAATTACATTATTCTACCACAAATGTTCGAGATAAACTGCTAAAAAACACACTTTTCCGCCCGTTTTATGACTCCAAATTTTACCATAATGTAAAAGAAGATTTGCTCTTTTAGAAAATAAGAAAAAGTCAAGATTGGCTAGGTAGACCCATTTCACTGTAATATTTTCAGTCCTCACGCAAAATCAGTGTGTGCGACTTTTTGTTCGTTTTGCGGTGCACGGTCACATACACACATACACACGTGTACACACACACACACACATATACATTCACCCTTGCGCCAAGTTACCTTGTCGATGAACTTGTCCATTGGCTGCATGTATAGCCTACATGTTACAGACGAACACAATAACAGAGACAAACAGAATGACTTCATTTGTTGTTTGCTTTTTTTTTCATTTGCTGCTCCATACAGACATGACGACAAAGTCAAAAACAAAAACATTTCGTTTAGACTTATTAGTTTGCTAATAACAACGACTTCAATTGTGCAATAAATTTCCTCATTTATATGATAAAATTCTTGCGAGATACATTGTAAAATGTGTTTTCAACCTATGCGTACAAGTTGATATTCAGATATTGAATGGACTTGTCGCAACAGAACAACCAGCGGCTTATTTTTAACAAATATTAAACAATAACACACTTTATACGATCATTGCATGCTTTTACGTTGTCGTTATCGGTCAAAAGTACAAATGTCAGTTATAAATATGTGAAAGTGTGGCATCATTATTTTTTTATTTTTTTTGCTGCGAAAGTTATTATTATATTACGACATTTGTAAAAGAATAGAGCGGAGGAACAAAGTGGAGTCAAAATGAATTCTTGATATTGAATAAACCAAAATGAATCGTTTAAAAAAGAAGATATCGCTCTTCAGATATTATTGACCAATATTTCTCTTGGTTGCACCTTCCATGCACACATAGGCAATAATATATTGAATCCACGGAGGTTACGGCGCGTAAGGATTGGACCACTAAAAACAAAGGGAATACCAGGACTACAAAATGTGTAGGAATCAAAGAAAGGGTATTCATATGCGATAGACAGATTAATAGGAAGAGACTCGTTGTGCTTCTTGGCAGTGATATCTCTTTAAATTCAAAGTTTGTTCTGTATGAATTATTATGAATTCGTATAATACTATATGCTATGATATGTATTTCGGGAAAGTTTTACATTGATATTATATATATATATATATATATATATATATATATATATATATATATATATATATATATAATATATATACAAAAACAATCATCAGAAAAGAGGAAAACTCTAGGAAAAATGTAAAGACAGTATATTATCTGTTTATAACCAATTGAGTGGTAAAACTGCCTACCAAGGTTTGAGTTGGGGACTGATTTCGGCAGCAGTAGCAGCAGCAGCAAGTAACGCAGCATCTGGAGAAGTTGTCTCGCTTCGACGCGCGAGCGTGAAGCCCGCCGAACACGATGGCGACAATTCCAGTTATGAGAAGGTAGACGGCGGTCGCCACGATCGCCGAGTTTACCGCTCGTCGAGCACCCTGCCAAGGCACAAGGAAAAACGAAATGTATTTAACTACCCATGTATTCGGCATTAGATACTGTGTTAGGACTCTGTCAATATTCCATTCAGTGCCTTTCATTTTGTCATTGCTGGTGAATATTATATGCACCTCCATAGACACTGTACTCAGTATAGACGCTAATGCAGAACAAGGTGGTGACAGATAACACGATTTAGAGCCATGTGTTTTATACAAAAGAAATGTTTTTAGCTATCGAATGTCCATTAATGTATATATATATATATATATATATATATATATATATATATATATATGAAGAGTATGTTCGTAAAAACCGATAAGTCCATTTTTGAAAATTTTGCAGTACGGTCTCTGTCATAAAGTACAAAATGATATTTTTTAAATGATATATTGGTCACTACATATAAAGGTACATTTTTGAAGTTATGGTCAAAAGAAGCAAAACTTTTCTGATTATTCTCTTTATTTTTCTTGACCATTAATCGCAAATATCTCCATTTGGCAAATATGGACTTATCGGTTTTTGCAAACACTCTTCATATATGTGCATGTAGTGAGATGGACAGGATGGGAGAGAGAAAAAGATAAACGAAAAAGAAAACATGTACGTCTTAATATTACTTTTCTAAGGGAACTATTTCATGAGATCATCAAATGCAAATAGCTTCTAGAAGAAAGCTTCTTGCCGTGAAAGCATGAACATCATTGTGTTTGACTCTCACTCAGTTCAGAAAAAGTGAATAGGCAATGACACCCTGTGTACGTGTGGATTGAGTTAATGCAACGGTTTTAGAAGAGCACAACAGTGAGGTTTGAGGAGAATCGGACAGTCCGTTCAAAATTCCTGAATTTTACCAACTGCCAGTATCGCCATGTTTTATTTGTGACCGTGCACCACAAAACGAACAAAAAGTCGCACACACTGATTTTGCGTGAGGACTGAAAATAGGTGAAATGGGTCAACCGAGCCGATGTTGACTTTTTCATATTTTCTGAAAGAACAATTCTTCGTCTACATTATGCTAAAATTTGGGATCATAAAACGGACAGGAAAGTGTGCTTTTTAGCCATTTTTCTGGAACATTACTTGGCAGAGTAGTGTGATTAATTGTGTCTTTACAGTCCCGTTTTCATTTCTTAAAAACCTTGTACACACTCTTCACTTTCAAGTCCTATAATTTTTGAAAGGATGGCGCTCCTGCTTTGAAAGTTGGCATTAATTAAGGACAGAATGTGTTAATAAGGCGTGATCAATTTCAATTGAATCTCATAATCTCTTCATTGTTGTTACTCCGGTGGTTTACATCCTGTTTTTTTTTTTTTTGTCTCATTCCTTGCACAGCTAGCACTGCTTGGTAAAGATTAAGCCCTTGAATAGACACTGTACTTCAGAGCCTCTTTTCTCAGTTCACACTTTTCCTGAGTGTGTACCTTGTGTGTCAAATATTTAGATAGGTTAGGAGAGTCCATTTGATTTGAGTTATACATCATTTTAAAGCTAAAAGTCTGTTCTTTCAGAATATGCTCTTAACTAAAATTTCATGTCTGGCGACTTTTTGTTTGTTTTGTGGTGCAGGGTCACATTTCTTCTACCATAACCAAAGACCACTTGGCTTTATATACATTTTTCAGAAAGTATGCATGAGGGAATCATATTTCCCTCTACATAAGTATAGATCAATATTACAAGGGGACGGAATATGCACTTTTCATTTAAGATGAACATTTGTTTTGCAGAACCCTTGCTGTTCAACCGTGACGCTATAAAAATGCTGTTATCCTCTTTTCCAGCGACAGCGACACCAAAGCTTTAAAAATTTCTACTTTTGAACAGATTGTTCCAATGTTGAAGAGCTTTACTGATGTCTTCCTATCATGTAGCTGCATTCAGTGAATCTGTATGACCGTGCATCTCAAAACAAACAAAAAGACGCACCCCTTGATTTTATGTGAGAACTCAAGAAAGGTGAAACATTTCAACCGAGTTAGTTTTTAGTTTTCCATATTTTCTGAAAGAGCTATTCTTCTTCTACATTATCTTTAAGTTTGGGATCATAAATCAAATGGGAAAGTGGGTTTTCAGCAGTTTTTCTATATTCCCATGTTTTTGGTAAAGTAGTGTGATCACGTTTTTCTTAGAAGCCCCTTTTAATTTCTTGAAAGTCCTTTGCACACTCTTCACTTTCAACTTTAATAAATAACTTTTGAAGTGATGACGCTACAGCTTTGAAAGTTGACATTTATTATCAACAGAATGTGTTAATCAAGAGTGCTTAATTTCAGCCTAATGTAATAATCCCTTCATTGTTGTTGCTACAATGGTTTACGTTAAGGTTTTTGTCCCATTCATGGCACGGGTAGCACGGCTAGGTAAAGATTAGGCACTTAGATAGACCCTGTTCTTCAGAGCGTCTTTTCTCAGTTCAAACTTTTCCAGAGTGTACGCTTTCTTTCCAATATTTATATAGGTTAGGAGAATCCATTTGAATTGAGTTATACATCATTTTAAAGCTTAGAGTCTGCTTTTTTAGAATCTGCCCTCCGTAACTAATATTCCATGTCTGGCGAATTTTTGTGTGTTTTGTTGTGCAGGGTCACATATATATTTGTTTCTGTTTTTTTTTTTTTAATATGACAATAACATTTCCCACTATTCGCAAGTCATAACGAGGCATTGGAGAAAAAAAGTTACCCAGTACAGTGGACTCCCGTTATAACGAAGTCCTAGGGACCGACAGGTTCCTTTCATTATAACCGGACAAATAAACAATACAAATAAATAGTGCTGATAATATTGCGGCCAGAATTTTTACTTTGTTGCAGCCGGAATTTCGTTATAACCGTTATAACGAAATTCCGGCTGCATTATGTAGAGTATACTGCAGTTGTTCGGGAAGTGATTATATCGTGTTCATTCTCACTCAGAGTTATTCTAAACTGATATACGCTGTAAAGGCAATGAAAACGATGATTCCGTTGCTTCGTGCGGCGCAATTCCAAGGAAATTTCTTGAAATTCAGACAAATGCAATGGTAAATACGTATAACACGACAGACACGTTAATAGCAAGTTTTCTAAACAAAGTTAACTCCTGGTAATGTTAATATTTTACAACTCTTGGGTTTCAGCTTCACGTTAATAATATCAGATTTGGCTTCAATCTTTCCACATTGCACATTTGGGAACAAAAGCAACATACCTTCTCCGGTTCTGCAACAACTGTATTATACCATTTGAAAGGATTATCCCGGAAGTCTATTCGACTAAAAACAATAATGACCAGCTTACCACGGAGTAATGGCAGTCAAAGTTGTGACGATACCCTGGCCTGCAATCTTCCGTTTCAGTATCCTCGTTAACCAGTGCGAGTGAATATATGGTTAACAAAAAGATCGACACCACTACTCCAGCAGCAAAAAAGAAAATAGAGGTTATGGCCTTTAGGAAAGCAGAAAGAAAAAAAAAACAAAAGAATATATAGTTAGTATCAAATGACTCGCTTTAGGCCTATATTAAATATGGGGTGATATTTGTTGATCCGAAAGCTCGTTAATCCGTAAATTAAACAAGGTTCATTTTCGAAAGGTTTCTTATTCCGAAACACACGAAACCTAATACCTAGATGTGTGTTAAACTGAAAATGAAATAGACTTTATTCATCCTAACATTTCTAGCGTTATTCTGGAGATTTGCTAGTCCAAACAAGAAACAAGTTTGGTCATTCTGAAGATCCGCTAATTCGAAAATGAAATCCTGACAGTTATACCGAGGGTTCGTTAATCAAACAATGAAGACAATGTGTGCACTTACGAATGTTCGGAATTACTACCCTTAGTTTTTGCATTTTACTTACCTTCGAAATACTAAACCTTTGTTCATTTTCAATTTTACGAACCTCAGGGATATTGAACCTTACGCCCTATTTCATTTTCGGATAATCGCCCTTCGGAATAACGAACTGTATGAACCTTGATATTAACTCAGTTAAGATAGCTTTAGTTGTAATGTGTGCGACTTCCAAACTCCATTGGTGAGTTAATGATTCAAACTATCATTGATAAATTGCATATACTTATCTCTCTCTCTCTTTATATATATATATATATATATATATATATATATATATATATGTCTATATATATAAAATCATAAATATGTACGTCGAACTTTTTAGGGCAAAGATGAAAAGATGAAACGTTAATAATGCATATCGACATTTTTTCCTTTTTATAATGATACAAATAAAAAATAGATTTAATGTTGCTATTTTCAACCTTTATACGTATACTTTTTTTTTCCGAATCGAGGACTTAAACGAAGAGTTGTAAATGCTGAAGATCATATTATCCTTGGTACGTATCTGCACCTCGAAAGCAAAGGAGACATGAAAGTGTCTCCTTTACGTTTGTGTCTCCAAAATGTACAATTCAATGATATACGTACAATGCACTCCCGTTATAACGAACACGGGTATAACGAAATTCCGCTTACAACGAAATAAACACCCAGGTCATAAAATCATCAGCTCTTCTTTTATTGTTTATTTGTTAGGTTATAACGAAATTTCGATATAACGAAAGAAAACTGCCGGTTTCGACGACTTCGTTTTAACGGGAGTCCAATGTATGTATAATTTCAAGTTTTGACAAGTTAGAAAAAAACAACAACTAATTGTCACTGACCTCAACATTTTACTCTACTCTTTTGCACTGCTGTCTGGAAGAGATTAAAAAAAATCAATATCTAAAAATCAATATCTAAAAATCTTAGTAGAAACCACACTAATTAAATTATGCAACTTTACTCTGAAATGCCTGTCACAATAAATCATGAGACGTACCGGTGATTTTCCCATGCCAAGTGAGGAATAAATTCCCAAAATCCCACATGGTGTGTATACCTGTTGCACAGAAGTATAAGGAAAAAGAGAACTAGTCACTATTTGTATATATAAATTGGTTTTCGTTTTTTTCCTCTCCCTACTTTCTTTATCGTTCTCTAATGACATGTCATAAATGTTCCGTTTTTATAATTTGACACAGCTTGACAGTAAATAAATGAATAGATAAATAGATAAATAAATAAATAAATAAATAAATAAATAAATGTTACCATGCATCCCAAAACCAACAAACAGTCGCGCGCTCTGATTTTATGCGAGGACTCAAAATAGGTGAACTGCATGGTCTACCTAGTCAATATTCAGTTTTCATATATATATAGATACATAAAATGACTCACTGGTATTAACATGGCTGCACTCGTTAGCAGTATAAGTCTACCTAACATGAGTGTATTGTGACCATTTCATCAATGGTTTCGTAGTTGCATAACAAGATACAATAGTAAAATAAATAAATCATTTCATATCATTAAGTGCTTTTTATAAAGATATAACAATATCAAACTAAACATTCACGTGTTATTGGATATAAAAGAATACAGTATGAGGGTATACAACAATAGTGGCCGATTTGATATCCTCGTGTTGTATGCTATATAACATAAGACTATAGTAATAATGCAGAGCTAAAACGTTTTCGTATTGTCGACAATAATACAGAACATAAGTAATGTGACAGCAGTGCAAGACCGGACGTTGTGATATTCTACGTGTAATTGGATATACATGACACAGTACAATAGCCACGCGTCGTGTTCTGGCTATCGCGTAATTGTGACATAAATAATAGTAATAACATAATAGAATGAGACGTTTATGTGTTCTAAACCAATAATATAACATTATAATGAGGGAATATTACAAAGGGTAAAAAAAAAAAATAAGGTTGATTCACATGATAAAGTTGTAATTGTTGAGTGCGCGCGGCAAATGAAGTGCGTATTTTCTCTTGGTGATTGACCGGAGTGTTTACAAGTGAAGTTAATGGTGAAACCCGGATGAAGAAAAATACCCACTAATATTGCTCTCTGGAAACTGGTGGTTTCCCGACCAGTCAAAATACCAACTCCAATTGCCCAGCAACACTACTTTATAATTGGTAATGATTAATGATATAACCCCACCGTCCTTTGTAGACCTGTATCTCGACGTGACGTCATATATCCTACCAGACATGTCCTAACGAATCAGTTATACTTCTCTAAGCCAAAAACAGACAACAAAATACGTTCTTTCTCATACTCCGCCAGTGAAATGTTCAATTTCTGTTCAATCATCACCTTCATTAGAAATGTTCAAGAAACGCCTCCGGCTTCACAAGTGTATATTTTGATTTAATTATTATTTCGTATGACCACCACTCGTATTATGCTGTTTGTTTTCATATGTTTTTGATTTATTTTCCATTTGTATATTACTCGATATCATTTTCTAAATCCATATTTGATTTTGTAACTTTTGTATTTGACGCAGGGCGCCCTTGCAAAGTAGGCCATTGTGGCTCTGAATGGGGCAACCCTGCTTTTAATGAAAATAAAAATAAATGAATGAATGAATAAATAAATAAATAAATAGATAAATGAATAAATAAATGAATGAAAAGATAGTATATATTACCAGAACAGCAGTCCACACTGGAATGGAGTAGTGTGAGAAGTATGCTTGGACTACTATAGCCATGATACCACATAGGAGTAAGACCAGTGCACCGCAGACGTGAAGGAAGCTTGATATCTAGTGGAATATTGATAATACACGAGCTTCAAAAGTGGTACACCACAACTATATACACAGGCATCATAACACACGTTACCAATACATACAGGAAATTATGGTGTCGGCATTTTATGACTCTCACTTTACAATAGGACCGTGAATATTATTCTCTCCTATTATGAAACTGATAGAATAGAGGATGCGCACCGGATTGCGTGAAGTCTGCGTTCATTATTATTTTGTACTGTACTTTTTTTTTTTTTACTTTACTCTTTATAAAGATCTGTAAAGATTTGTTTTTCACTACATATTAAGTAAAGTATACTATGTGATTAGTGTAAGTAATATTTCTGTAATGTTGAATTAATTTTCTAAATAATTCTTTATGTTCTATGAAGTTTGTGAAATAACATCAAGTTCAAATCAAAACAATTAACAGTATCTTGCAATATGCTTCTGTACTCAGTAATATCAGATGTTACTTTTTTTGTTAAAAAAAGGATAAATGAATAACATAAAAGATAAATTTTGTTCTTGGTCCTGTGCCTGAGTACTTAACTATGTGTCCCGAAGAGATGATTTCGGAATCTCATTAGAATAGCGATTAATACCAGCAAATTTCAAGCTATGGGTATGGAAAAGCTACACATCTGACCGGGGAGGTGTTAAGGAAGGAGAAGAAATATGAATCTCTCCTCTGTACCCATGCTCTATCTTGCTTTGACAAAAGACATCACTTCTGTTTAAGTATGCATCATTCCTAAAATGCAACATACCGAGCCGGCAACAATTCGCTGTCCCCTTCAATATTTTTGGCAGCAATAATGATCATTGTTAAGTCTGCAAACAATAAAGGACACGCGAAGAAAATTAGTAAAAAATGGAATGTACTTCTTTGACTGTAAAATGCCACTATACACCCAAAAACACGCATTAGCCAATTGCTTGATTCGAAAGATTTAACATCCAAGTGCTAAACCTGGCACACAATATTATGCACAATTATGCGCAAGATGGTTTAATAAATAATACTCTTTTATCAGTGCGGGGGTATTAATAACGAGAAGATTTAAAGAAAAACTGAAAGGACTGGTGAGTAGTTGTTCTGTATAAGATTACCACCTAGATTCATACAGGATTTCAACATTTCCTCTTACTTGTTAAAATCAAGAACCTCTTCTATTGCCTCCATATCCAGACTGACTGGAATAGCAGCTTGGAGCATAGAACATCAAAGGCAGTGAAATGCTAGGCATTCAATTGTCGTGCCGTAGAGCCTACACAAAAATTTGCACAAATTGCGAAGAGATTCCACTCCTTCTCTAACACCTCCCTGATCTGACATTGCATAACAAACCAGTTCGTAATTACCTAATGTACACATTGGTACAAAATATTAATGACCTTTCTTTTTTCTCAGTTGGTAAGGGACTTCACTAGCTTGCGTTAAGACCAGGTGACCGGAACAGTCTGTCAGTTTACATTTTAGCAGGCATCCATTTCATTGTTTTGTACTGAATGCAGTAACAACCCGTTTCAACCAGGCTTGCTGTCAGGTGGATGTGCTGGCAAGCACCGTTTAGATAAGGATCACATGAATAATCATCACGTCATAGATGCTTATCTCAGTGAATTAACAAAACACTTTTGGTACAAATGAACTTTTTCTGCTCACGCGCATAGTAAATTACGAACTGGTCCATAGAAGAGGGTCGAACCTTGCAATTATCTGGGCTGTTCGTTAATCCGAAGGTTCGTTATTCCGAAGGTTTGTTATTCCGAAGGTTCGTTAATCCGAAACACACAAATTCCCTATACCTAGAGGTTCGTTAACCCGAAAATAAAAAAGGGTTCGTTAATCCGAACATTTGTGGCGTTATTCCGAAGGTTTGTTATTTCGAAGGATCGTTAATCCGAAAATGATATAGGGTTCGCTATTCCGAAGGCTCGTTTATCCGAAAATAAAATAGGGTTCGTTATTTCGAAGGTTCGTTAATCCGAAAATAAAATAGGGCTCGTTATTCCGATGGTTCATTGATCCGAAATAAAATAAAGTCCGTAACGAACCTTCGGAGAAACGAGCTGTAACCGCGATTATATACCGCAGCACAGACCGCATGGACGCGTACTGTGATATACCATTACATTTCATTGTACACTTTATTTTGGGAAATGTATCTTTCATGATCAGCTGTTAAAGTGGATGGAATGAAATAAAGTGTACAATGTGAAATGTGCATACCCGCAGGCCCATCTTATTCATTGCAACCTTCCGTTCATCTGGTTCGGTTGACATGACAGTCGATGGTTCTTGCTGATCAGGGGTTGCCATGGCTACCGAATATATGACATGAAATATGAGATGAAATATATGAGAATGAGATAAGGTCATAATAAACGGTGGGACCCACCTATTATTAGAACCACTCTGTTATTTCAAAACATATTTCATCAAATAACTCTTGAACCTTTTAGAATTTTATGTTCTGCATTATTTCATATCAGTGGTTTCTGATCATGTTGCGAAAAGTCAAAGCCTGAATCCCTATCTCAACCAGAATTATACCATCCCTTTTACTGAAGACACATTATTACCAGTTCTGTAAGCATAACTGCATTTGAATCGTGGAAAAGTTCACCTCCCATTACATGTTCCTTTGTGCTGACAAAATCGGAGTCAACATCCTTCTATAATTTGCAGTGAGGACAATAGGAAGGGAGGAAAGTTCATATAAACTGATACACACACACACACACACACACACACACACACACACACACAAACAAACAAACAAGAATTAAACAACCTACCCAAAGTAGCAAAGTTGGAGATAATTTTCCTCTCTCAGTATCCGTATCTGGCGTATTTTTCTGTGTTCATATCGGTTAGTGTATCGAGTTTCAGTATTGGAGACAGGTCGATCCTGTCGCACTATTCGTTGACGGACGTTTGGCTCATTATGCCCCTTCACACACAACGCAAACACACACACACACACACACACACGCAAGAATTAAAGAACTTACCAAAGTAACAAAGCTAGAGAAAATTTTTCCTCTCTCAGTATCCGTATCAGGCGTATTTTTCTGTGTTCATATCGGTTAGTGTATCGAGTTTAAGTATTGGAGACAGGTCGATCCTCTCACACAATTCGTTGACGGACGTTTGGCTCATCATGCCCCTTCACACACAACGCAAACACGCACACACACACACAATCTCAAACACACACAATCACACACCCATTCACACGTCATATTAATGGCTGTGACATTTGGGTGTTCGACGAGACAGACTACCACACTTTGTACCTGTGACGTGAGGAGAAAAGTGTGATGGCTGTTTGATATCTCTCTCACTTAAAGATTAACTGCCTTCATATGAGATAAGCATGCATACCTTTAAAGGACATGTATCAATATTAGACCTTTTGATGTCTATAACATTTTGAGATTGTGCTCTTAGTGGCGTACATAGGATTACGTTTTAAAGAATACCGATACCATTGGCAGACATTTTGACTACAAAAGGTCAGGCGGGTGTATAATCGTAATTACCGTCTGTGTGCATTCAATTAATCTGTAATAACAACAACACGAAGCCAAACTTAATTTTTTCCTTGATAGTGCTGTCTACTTCGTATAATGCGATGAAATTGCTTGTAACTTGTGAAAAGAGGGAATAACAAATGAACTCATTACTTGTCTGTTTGAATCAAATCCGATTTGGTTGTATGGAGATCACGTGCAAGAATAAAGTTCTCATGTGAAAATAAGAGTAATGTGAGGCATTGCAGAGAAAAACATACTTAGTTTCATACTTCTTTTTTACATCTTCGAGTCCGAAAATTACAGTTTCAATATCCTTTGTATAGAAAACATAACAAAATAAAACAACAAAAAAAATAACAAGACCGATTTAATCTAGCCACATATTGATATGCATGGTGTTTTGAGTTTCGCTATTTACTCAAAAACTTATTTTGTTTTCAGACATGCTTAAAGGGATGGTATAGTATTGATGGAGATGATGAAAATTGGTTTTAGAATGGCCGAGACATCCAAAAACGAATTAAAACAAAGCGATCCTAATGAAAGGTGGATCCCATCTTTCATTAGGATTGCTCTGTTTAAGATATCTCGGTTATTTCAAACTCAATTTTCATCAGATAAACGTTGAATCCCTACGCCTACATGTTTTTCTTTTTTCATATATTTCTTAAGAGGTTTCTCATTATCACACCAAAAATGTTAGAAACCTGAAGTTACGTCTCAACCAAATCAATACGATCCCTTCAGCTGAATTTAACACCTGAAAACCCGTGCTTATCTAATGGTAATATAAGTTTTTTCCGGCCAATTTCGCACTTTTGTCAGTACATTTGAAAGAAGGTTCATTCAATTTAGCGAAAATCCTCTTCACTGCACATTCTGTCATACAAAACTGCAAGTTGTTCGTTCAATTTAGCATTTCGATCAATGAAATTTGCATATATGCCTTTCGAATTCGTAAAACGGGCATTCAAATTGGCACGTGTTCTTCAGTCATTCAAATTCGCCAGCACTGGCCGAAAGGGTATTTCAGTCATTCAATTTCGCGTATGGGCAGTCAAATTCCAAACATGTTCATTCAAATTAACGTCATGTTATTTCTTCTTTTTCTTCTTCTTTTTTTTTTTGAAAAGGTGAGACCATTTAAACGCGTATTTTTATATGACTTTTTGTTTCATCCACGCACTGTTAAGCAATAAAAGTATCATATTTTTGACCCTATATAACTCGAGTTTGTTGTTCTGTAACGCCCCTTTTCTTTCATACATGTCATTTTAGGCCTACATGTACCAATACTACAGATTAACTTCATCTTCTTGCAGTCATGACAGCACAAGTTTCATACAGACGTATATCTCAAGAAGACAGAAAAAGAATTATAGGAACATTTGATGATCATAACCTTGACTTCCTAGAAGTGGCCGACACAATCAGAGTAAAGCGCTCAATGGCCTGATAAGTTGTGGCACTATCACTATATGCACTATCTTCGGACTAGAAGACTAAATAAGCACGTTGAAGAAAAAAAAAATGTTGCCAAAATCTCTAAAATGAATACGAAAATATGAAATGTAATGACGCTTGCAAAACAATAACTATGTTGAAAAAATAAAGAAAGAACTTAAGCATAAACATGCGTGCTAAATTGAATGCAAGAGATGTTAAATTGGATGTCCAAAAATGAATTCGAGTGAACGAGTGCAGCATGTCCGTGATCACGTGACTATATCATTCTAAATTGAATGAACGAATGACGAAATGGCGCTTGTTTTACGAATTTCAGGTGAAAAAGTGTAAATTAGAATGAGGCTAAATTTAATTTGAATGCTCCAAAATAAATTTGAATGAAGAAATCATAAAAGTGAAATACCGAACATGTCATCTACGCTATATTTTGATAAACTGAATGCAGCAATTATTTCAATTTCAATTTTTCAACTTCAATTTTATTTTCGTATTTCTCGATGGAAAATACATAGAATATAACAAAATATAATACGGAATGTCCAGCTTGGATATATACAAAAAGAAATAGGAATACAAACATATTACATAGCGGTCGATGTGTCATTTTCAATCAAAGTAAAGAATGCAAAGAGAAATACGATGGAACCTGCTAAAAAGCAAAGCTTGTTGAGTGTTAGTAGGTCCCAACAAAGCCTACTGTCGAGAATAGGATGAGGACCACGGGTACAACTAAAGACCAAACTTAGGATAAACAAGGAATTAATTAGGAATTGGACTGACAAAAGTGCGAAATTGGCCGGGAAAACCTGTGGTAAGTAATAGTAATATTAGTAGTATAAATGGTAAGTGTTTGTGCAATATGTCTTTATCTTACTTTAAAATTTTTTAAATATCTATTACATATATATCATTATATAATATCATATGTAGTAGAAAACATATATATATATATATATATATATATATATATATATATATATATATAAATGATATATATAAATATCTATCTATCTATCTATCTATCTATATATATATATAGATAGATAGATAGATAGATATATCGCAATGTATACTAAAATAATAAAGAATTCACCTATCCATTTTTAGCAGTTTATGATATTTGAGATTAAAGCTGCTGAAAAACAAAAGAGACGATTAAGATACATGATTATGATGATTTTAATGATATCTTCACAATAATTCTATGTTAATATGTAACAAGAGCAGAATCATTAACTATTTTTAAAGGGATGGTACAGTAGTGGTGGATATGAAAATTGGGCTTTAACTTTTTTGAGAGATACCAAGAAAACACTTATGAAATAATACAGAGCATACCATTTTAAGAAGAATTCAAAGTTTATTTGATGAAAATCGGGTGTGGAATAGCTGAAACATCCAAAAACAAAGTAAAACTAAACGATCGTAATAAAATGTGGGTCCCACACTTTATTAGGATCGCTCTGTTTTGGATATCTCAGCCATTTTAAAATCAATTTTCATCAAATAAACATTGAAATCTTCATGGAATTACATGCTCTTTCATATTTCCTAAGAAGTTTCTCACTATCTCACCAAAAAGTGATAAAAACCTGAAGTTAAGTCTCAGGTAAAACTATACCATCCCTTTAATAGATTTTGATTTCTTACTCTCTGTAATGAGGACCTTACTTTAAAAACTTAGAGAATGACGTTCGTCAGATTCTACGTTTGTATTCAAACTCTTCATATATATATATATATATATATATATATATATATATATATATATGTAGAGTTTGTGGTAATCATGTAGAAATGCACACCTACCGTTCGCTTCGCCGTTTGTCAATATAATTTTGTGCAGCTATTGGAGATGCTAAATTGAACCATATCAGAGAGTTTTGATGAAATTAGAAAGCCGAAAAGGTAAGAAAAATGAGAAATCGGAGTTGAAACGTACGTCGGTCGCGAACATAGTCTCCGATGTGTAAGTAGTGCACCGATTTCGCAGAGAACGATGTCAACGATTATAATCGATTCTGGTAGTCTCTAATTAGCCGCTTACTAACAATATCGAACTTGACTCGTCCAATACATGTAGCCCCTACTTTCTTTTTCGTATTTTTTTTTTTTTTTTTACTGTTAGCTCACCTGAGTCGAAGGCTCAAGTGAGCTATTGTCATAGTTCTTTGTTTTCATTGCCACTATCATGATTATCACTATTCAAATTATTAATACAGATTATTCATACCAGTATTTTAGACATCGATCCTTTCTTTAAATATTGTGGCAAGTATTGATTTTATCATGACAAAAGTTGATAATAACAATTTAATTTGAATAGTGTTGAAGGGAAGAGAGTGAGGTTGAAGGAAAAGTGGAAGAAAAAGGTTAGGCTATTAGGAGGGAGAGAGAAAGAGAGAAAAGGAAGTTGAATGCAAAGGGGATTTGTTTCTAGTAATCTACATAATTTATAGGCCTAATTGATAAATTAATGAGAATAGTATTACAAAAAGTGTATGTTATGTTATACAATCGTGTATTTAATATTGTGGACTTCTCATAGAGTGCTCATTTTACCTAAAAAGAAACTGAATACTGAAATTGAAATAGTAATATGTTTTTAATTGATAGGTTCAACTTATACTTTGTAGTAGAAAGTAATTGTCTTTATGATAGTATCATTACTTTTTCCATTTCATTTTTTTTATTATGTAAACAAAAACTGCCACCCCAGTATTTGCTTTTGTTTTGTAGTAAAAATCCATTTTATTGTGCAATATTCATGATGGATAATTCCCATTTTTTTCATACTTGTATATCTTTTACTGTTTTGTACACATGTTATCCATCCATCATTTAGTCAGCAAAAAAATGTTTACACATATACATTCACACGCAGGAGAAAATTAACTAAAACGATAAAAAACAGACACATCAAGATCACTTTCTTTCTTCCACATTTTACTGTCGAGCCGACGTAATTATTGTGGTTAAACACAAACAAGCGGCTGTATCACAGACTACAACGATCGATTATCATCGTTATATCGTTCTTCCACATAATCGATCTTCCATCATGCTACGCTGACACAGACGTCGATCGGCGTTCTTTTTAGTCAAAATTAGCTACTTTTCTTCTGTAATTGACTATGAAATTTCATGAAACCGTCAGATATGGTCCATACTGACATTTCTGATAGCCCCAAGAAGATTTCATGAACAAATTAAGGAAGGAAATGGTAGGTGTGCATGGTGTGCATTTCTACATGATTACCGAGTTTGTTTGCAAAAACCGATAAGTCCATATTTGCCAAATGGAGATATTTGCGATTAAAGTTCAAGAAAAATAAAGAGAATAATAAGAAATTTTTGCTTCTTTTGACCATAACTTCAAAAATATACCTTTATATGTAGTGACCAATATATCATTTAAAAGGTATTATTTTTTACTTTATGACAGAGACCGTACTTCAAAATCTTCAAAAATGGACTTATCGGTTTTTGCGAACAAACTCTTCATATATATATATATATATATATATATATATATATATATATACATATATACGTTTCTGAATGTATGTTTGTGAGTGTGTGTTTATATAAGATTTCGCTTTTACGTAATATCAAGCTTATCATACACACCAATAAGTTTAAAGCCACTGGATACCATCTGTAGCAGTGACTAAAAAATCTTAATATTTTTTCATTCGATGCATAGCACTTTGTAGAGTTCAGTTGTATCACAAAACATCCTACCATAAAGATTTGGCAACAAAGCCGCAAATATAAGGCGATATCACTAATTATCTTAATAAACCTTAACTCAAGACGATGTATTTTAGAAACTATCTTAAGAATACTTTTGTTCATAACATGTTGTATATTTAAAAATAATAAACGTTGATTATACTGATTACCATTTTTTACGTTGCTATTTCTTCCCCAAAATGGACCCTATAGATTTTCATACATGGACAATAATTCACTTACCCTACACTCTTACGCAATTTGCTATGATCAACGCATAAAAAAAAAGAAAAACACACACACACACACACAGTGAACAACGTAATATTACAATGTGTCATACTCATGCTGAATCTATAAACAATGATAAATGAATAAGTTTATATATATATATATAAGTTTATATATATATATATATATAGATATATATATATATATATATATTTACATTTATATATGAAGAGTTTGTTCGCAAAAACCGATAAGTCCATATTTGCCCAATGGAGAAATTTGCGATTAAAGGTCAAGAAAAATAAAGAGCAAAATTAGGAAATATTTTGCTTCTTTTGACCATAACTTCAGAAATGTACCTTTATATGTAGTGACCAATATATCATTTAAAAGGTATTATTTTGTACTTTATGACAGAGACCGTACTTCAAAATCTTCAAAAATGGACTTATCGGTTTTTGCAAACAAACTCTTCATATATATATATATATATATATATATATATATATATATAAAGTGTCAATTGGAGAATTCACATTATAACGGTTAAAAAAAAAGAGCAAAGACCGAATTGTTACACCTGTGTGATAATATTGAAACTAATTTACTTCTTGCTAAATGGCTGCAATGTCATTAAAAAACAACTTAATTGTACTCCTTTTGGTGAAGACCTAAGTTAATAAAACGGCGTTTGTATGTGCTTGCAATCGAGCCTCTTCACTACAGAGACATATGCCGGCATATGACACATAAACGTGTGGTATTAAATTTGATTTGCAATAAACTGTTATATTTCGTTAACTATTGATTTGATTGAAATGCATACATATAAACGCTTTCGACTTAAAAGCGAAGTCCCTTCCCGTTGTGAGTCAGTCAACATCCTGTCATACCATCGATTTTTTAAAATGTGATTGTGACAAGTAGCCTATTATGAGTGTACACACCTATAAGAAATTGATCTTGATATAATGAATTATTTGAGAAAATGATCAGTAGAGTAATGGTATTAAGTCCTGGCTAAAGAAGTCAAAATTAACTAAAAGTACCGACTCTGATATTTCTGTTAATATTCAGGTTCGTTATGTCCATTGTCTCAGGTGATGTGATTAGAATGGCGGAGGCAAGTCTGGAGATATCCGTCAGGCTGAGGACGAGCTGTTTGGCGATAATCACGCCAAGAGGCTATTCCTGAAGAACCATATTCTCCGGACCGTCAATTGTTCCCTGCTGGGTAACGACGCATGCACCATCTATCATTGTGAAATACACACACAACAAAGCCAAAAAAAAAGAGAGAATAATAATAATGATAGTAAACATAGTAATGATGATAAATGCAGTGGCGTAATTGACTGGCGTAATTTATATTGTTCGGGCAACAACTCTCTATTAAAAATGTACATACAACACAGATTGAATATAGTATATATATATATTTAAGATATTGCAATATTATTCTTCATTTTATATATATTGCAAACATAACGGCACACAAGCACAAATGAAGAAATGCTGCGCAAGCGCGACTTTTAACCCTTACTGTACTGGGCTATTTGGCTCCATGAAAATACTGGAATCTCGGAAACGCAATGTCCGATGAACTTGAAAATTTGCATGCTGATAGATCTTCGCGTGCTGAATCTGATGGTGTAATTTATTTTAATCAATTATGCAACTGTTTTTGCATAATTTGGTAATTAATTATTCATAATGCGTATTTTATGCATTTGGGGATATTTTCATAATTTCAGCCTAAACAAGTACAAAATTACATGAAAACTGTGTAATTATGAAGAATAATGTTTCCCAAATGTGAAACAAATCAATTCTTATCTATTTTTATAAGTACAGCAGATTTGCATAAACTATTAATATGCAAATTTACTACTTATGAATTTTTGCATAATTTTGAAATGTATGATGTACTAAGATGAAACTGGAAGTACACTTGTAAAATTATCCTTTTACAGGACCCATGGGCACTAATATACTTTTCAACTGTATGCTAATGTCCCTG
Source organism: Diadema setosum (assembly GCA_033980235.1). Taxonomy (NCBI): domain Eukaryota; kingdom Metazoa; phylum Echinodermata; class Echinoidea; order Diadematoida; family Diadematidae; genus Diadema; species Diadema setosum. The sequence goes on along the minus strand of CM067065.1, from coordinate 4,741,353 downwards.
ATATTGAAAAATTGAAGTATAATTTATGCAAATTTATGTAAATTTATGATTTTTAAAATAAAAATTAGCTTATATGTGATTTTGCGTGGAAAATATAAGAAAAATCAATGAATACAAAAAGTATAGAAATGTGAGAAAAATCAAACAAATTATTTGCCATACTCATAAAACATTTCTGAAATTAACTTTATAGAATCATGTTTTTTGTCGCAAAAAGTGAAAATATCACTGTTATTCTTTTGTTTTTCCAATGTTTTTATTTCTTTTGTTTTTACTGTTTACATTTGTTATGTATTTTATTGTTTTCTAAGAGTGCCCAGTAAATCATGTGGAAGGATAAGAGTTATTTGAATCATCTATGTGGATAAAAACTCAATTTCCCCCACAGAGAGAGAGAAAAAAAACGAGAAAAAAACAACTTTTTTCTTATGTTTTGTATTGTTTTTATTTCTTATGTTTTCTATTAATTTCTATTCCTTATGTATATCATTGTTTCTAAACTTTGCCCAATTTATTTCAGAACAATATAGAAGCATGAACCAAGTGGAAAACCAATTCCTGAGCAAAATGTATAAAGTAATGCAAGCCATGGTCTATTGACAGTATGTAACTGTACACAAATATATGCAGCGATTAGCCGTTTTAATGACATGCGCATACTAATTGGCCCATAACACCCCCTAGGTAGGTCCGATATGGACAAATGTGGTATCAAAATGTGCGCAAGACTTCAGGGGAAAAGGTCATGAAGCGAGAATCCGAAATTCCCAGCGGTCGCGATGCAATCGCAAAACGTATGGAGGGGGAGGGGGGCTCCCAGCCCCCCCCCCCCCCCCCGTGCAGTTAGGGTTAAAGCACATGGTTACCTTGTTGTTGACTTTGTCCGTTGGAGGCGTAAAATGCCTGGAAGAAAATAAAGATAATAACACAAACAAAAATAATAGCTTCGTATGTGCTTGCTGTCACTTACATTTAAGAAAAAAAAAAAACCGATTGGTTTAATCTTTATCTCTTGGTAATGTTCAAACTTTACATTCTGCAATAAATATATGCTGGAAATGTATAATATGGTTACAAGATGTACAGGGTCTATAACATACGTGAAGAAATTTTCTTGAGCAAAACCGACCAAACTTACAAATGACGAATCTATTTATATTAAAGAAATATAATGCAAGTGGAAGTATTAACATTTCTTTGCGTCGTCGTCCGTTGTCAAAACAGAAATGTATAGGGTAATGATAGTTTTATATTAATTTACACTTCATTTTTTAATCAAATTGTAGTCACCTCCGACTTTTCCTAGAATAATTTATGCAAAGGAATTGATTTGAATAGATTGTAGTTATAATCATTGGTATGAAAAAATGGCGTATCAGTAATGAATTATTTTAATGAGTACATACCATGTAGTGCACTATGAACATGAACATTGACAAAAATAAGTTTTCGCTACATCATCATGCATGCACACATAAAAACAAACAAACAAACGAACAAACAAACAAACAAACTTCTACGCTAGTCATGGCTTTTGACCCTCTGTGTGCGGTCTACGCGTATAACCTGTGCGTTGAGATGTGTGCAGAATGAGTGCATATGACACAATTGTAATGAGAAGAGAAACTTTGTGCTTCAAAGTGACGATGTTCCTTGGTAATTTAAAGGGGTTTCTGCATGAATGTTCTAGCTCTGTACATAGTTATGTCTTTCTTCAATGTCCTGTCCTGATACATGCATTTTCTTTTTACATACATAACCCTGCACCGCAAAACCAACAAAAGTCGCTACATTATGGATTCGTGCTTTTAAGGACAGATTTTGAAAGAACATACTTGAAGCTTTAAAGTGATTTAAATCTCAATTTAATTGGGTTTTGCAAAACATCTTAATAATGAAGAGAATACACATACTCTGGACAAAATAGTGGAAAAGCACTGAAAAAAAAAAGGATCTGAAGTAAATGGTCTACGCATGTGCTTTATCTTGCCACGCCTTACTAGCTGTGTGATGAATGGGACAGAAACTGTTTATTACCAACTTTCAAAGCGGTATCATCGTCCTTTCAAAAGTTTTTAGAGTCGGAAATGAAGAGTGTGTACGGTTTTAAGAAATGAAGAGGGGACTCTAACACACACCTAATCACACTATTCTGCAACAAAAGAACATTGTAGGAAAACTTCGAAAAACACAAATTTCCATTCGTTTTATGATCCAGTGTTATTATTCAACCATAATGCACATGGGTTGACCCATCATACCTATTTCGAGTTGCGACAAAGTGTGAGCGACTTTCTGTTGGTTTTGTATTGCACGGTCACAAAATGCTTATGATATATCATGTGTGATATTACTTTTTTGTTGGTTTTCATTCTTCAACAAAAATCACTGCAGTAAAGATCAGAAATCACAGGGAACTTGGAATAGTGCAATTATTTGTTGAAGAAAGTTGGACCTGCTCACCAAGGTTTGAGCCACGGTCGGCCTTCGGCAGCAAAAGCAGCAGATATCTTCGCAGGTTTCAGAGCACCCATCTTTAGTCGTCGAACGAGCGTGTAAAACTCCAAACACGAGAGCAACAATGCCCACGACAAGGAGGAGAAAAGACTCACTCAGGATAAGCCCGTCTATCAGTCGTCGATCACCCTGTCAACGAAGAAACGAATTAAAATAAGAGTTCCTGCTATTGTGTCTGCTTAGAATCAGCGTAATATGGTCTGTGTTGTCACTGAACTGATATTGGGTTATTGTCAGTAGTAAGCCGATTTAATGTTTATTTCTTTATAAAAAATGGAATATAGTGGGGCTTTCCTTATATTTCATAGATACCGTTGTCCATAGGTGACGTTCATCAGAGTGTGATGAGCACCAAAACTTTAATTCATATAACTCTTTATTGAATTAATTTCAAACTTCGTGGATGTTTCTTGGAAGTAATGCTGCATTAACAGAATGCGTATTTGGGTTACATTCTTCTTCAAAGGCGAGAGAACCAAAGAGCCCACGTGAACTTGCGTGCTGCAGCGTATGTACGCGGGCTTCAGTCATTGCGTTTGACTCATTTTCTAAGGACCTACCCCCAATAGCGTCTGCTTTATTGTAATATGCACGCACACATTATTAACTATATAACGTTAAATGTAAAACACTCTAGACTGATTTAAAACCAATTTCTAACGCGAAATGCCATTTCAAGTCTGCTTACACTGAACTTTCGAATGTAATATGTTACTATTCAATTATCTCTAGATGTGTGTTGTAATTGTTATTCGTGTGTAAACTTGAAAATAATCAAGTGAAACGAAACTAAATAAAATTTACACAGACATGGATACCGTGTTGGCAACAAGGTTACATTGATACCAAACAAACTGTCATACCAAACAAACTGTCAGAAATACCGTGAAAATACTCAGCGGAACCCTTGGTCTTGGTCTCAGTTTAATACAAGTGTATCAGGTTTATGGTCTTGTTTTTATTACTTAAAACATATACAAACATTCACACACACAACTTGTGTTTACAGTCAGACACTCTGTGCAGCTTTATACAGCAAACTATTCCCTTTCATCTTGTACCCTTTTGCAAGAATATCATTGAGGATAATCATAATGAACTTATAACACGAGATCAGCTCACCAGGTAGAAATGACAGTCATAATTGTAGATATATGGCGTTGGCATGCAAAAGTTGTGATAATCACCCAAGTCAAAATTCTCGGAAGCCAACGCAATGGAATACATAATTAACAGAGAAAGTGACAATGCCACTCCAAAGGCAGAGAAGATAATGGAGGTAATAGCCTGTAGAACAAGAAAGACAAAGAGAGCGGGTGGAGTTGAAATATACTATACCGTATATATTAAAAAAAAATACAACGGGACCCTCCACAATGAAAATTTTTACAATAAAAATAGTGAATCAATTAAAATATAATTGAAGAGTTTGTTCGCAAAAACCGATAAGTCCATTTTTGAAGATTTTGAAGTACGGTCTCTGCCACAAAGTACAAAATAATACCTTTTAAATGATATATTGGTCACTATATATAAAGGTATATTTTTGAAGTTATGGTCAAAAGAAGCAAACATTTTCTTATTATTCTCTTTATTTTTCTTGACCTTCAATCGCAAATATCTCCATTTGGCAAATATGGACTTATCGGTTTTTGCAAACAAACTCTTCAATTTCAAAATATGAAACCGTAAATTAGAAGACAAATCTTATAGAAAACCCCACTGACTTGCTTCGGTGGTCCAAGAGAAATGAGGAATTTTGTAGAGCATGTCAGGAATTCCTTCCCACAAGTTCTGTTCATTTTTTTTTCATACATTACAATGCAGTTCCAAGAGCATCCAAGCGCTAAACTTTGAAGAATTAGACCCGTGACACGTTTTATAAGGATCCACATTTATCTGCGACCCCTTACCCACATTGAATGGGTTTTCTGCAAAATATAGCTCCGATGATAATACACAATAATTATACTTCAGACCATCAAATAGCATTTGAACACTTTTGAAATAATAATTGAAATTATCAATGTAAAAATTGGATTGTATAATTATTATATACATATATGTATCTTTTTTTTTAAGGGGGAGGGGGTATACTGTAGAATTCGTAGCCACACAGTTAAGTTGACTTTATGAAAGCAGTTCTTCTTCTTCCTCTTGTACATATGTGACCCTGCACCTCAAAACAAACAAAAAGTCGCCAGACATGAATTTTTAGTTAAGACCATATTCTGAAAGAGCAGACTTTAAGCTGTAAAATGATGTATAACTCAAATCAAATGGACTCTCCTAACCTATCTAAATATTGGAAAGAAAGCACAAACTCAGGAAAAGTGTGAACTGAGAAAAGAGGCTCTGAAGTACAGTGTCTATTCAAGCACTTAATCTTTACCAAACCGTGCTGGCTGTGCGATTAATGGGACAAAAAACAGGAAGTAAACCACCAGAGTAACAACAATGAAGGGATTATCAGATTAAATTGAAATTAAGCATGCCTCATTAACACATTCTTTTCATAATTGATGCCCACTTTCAAAGCAGTAGCACTATCCTTTCAAAAGTTATTAGAGTTAAAAGTGAAGAGCGTGGACAAAGTTTTTCAGAAATGAAAAAGGGATTCTAAAGACACACCTAATCACACTATTCTACCAAAAATGTTCGAGATAAACTGCTTGAAAAGCACACTTTCCTGCCCGTTTTATCATACCAAATTTTAGCATAATGTAAAAGAAGACCCGCTCGTTCAGAAAATATGAAAAATGTCAAGTTCGGCTAGGTTGACCCATTTCACTCATTTTCAGTCCTCACGCAAAATCAGTGTGTGCGACTTTTTGTTCGTTTTGAGGTGCATGGTCACATATAGGCGAAAAAAAAATCGTTCTTTGTTACAGCATCTGCACCTAACTTCCTAATCCAATGAGTGTGCTCTTTGTTCAAAGTAGCATAAATGTAATCAATATATAAGTAACATAATGATTTTACCGAAGATTTTATTTTGTTTTATATAAAACATGAAAAATAGAATATCGCTGGCACTTTTAGGTTGTTTTTTTTTAATGCGTGTCTGCATCGTTTTGAGCAAATTACCACAGAAAATGTAGGTAATTATAAATGGCAACAATTTAATTACTCTGGAATGTCTGTAAGTGCGTTTGTTGCTATTTTTCAGACGTACCGGTGACACCCCCTCTCGATGTGCAGAGTGAACTCCGAGCCATCCGCAAGGAAAGTAGACCTGTTACAAATCAGAGTAGGGGAAAATAGTATGACTTACGTTTTTCCTATCCCTTTATCTCTCTTTTTCTCATGTTAATGTCATGCTCTTTTATTGCTTGCGCAACAAGAAGAACAAAGTAACATCTCGGATAGTCAGTATTATGTAATGTCTTAAAGCCTATGTGGTCTTTCTTATTGCTTTAATCATTTTTTTTTCAACGAATGCGATGGATGAATGTAATAGTTTCTTCAAGTTTCATGTTCAGTTCCCATTTATTTCTAATTTTACGTATAGAGATTGGAACATATTTACGTTTTTAATAGAACATAAACGGAAATCAGTCATATACACAGTGTTACCGTTTAGATGAAAGGTTAAAGATTTCTGAGCTTTTTCTAATAGAACAACAATCTCAGCAATGTTAAAAAAGATTTCTTGTTCAACAAAATAATTATTCAACTTGAAAGATGCATTAGGAATAGGAAGACCACGTTTTCTGAAACAGAAACGAAGTAATACAAAGCATGAGCCAAGAAATCGCACTCGAAATAGCACTCGTTGAAATATTTCTCTGTAAATATGAAAAAATCATTGAACGTATTATCATTGATAAAAAAATAAGGTCGTAATATGAAGGGGCACAGAATTGAATTTTGCTGAATTTTTAGCGACTGTGCTGCCTCCTTCCGACAGATTGATATTGAATTAAATATGAACTATTGTACAATATCAGTTTGAAATGTCCACACTCAGTAAGCAGGTATGGTGCGCAAAATATTGCACTGAATATCTTTGAACTTTCATTATGATTTGATGATGTTTACTTTTGTTTGATGTTTGATATTGTTTTATATAAAACGGCATGGAAAGTAGATACTATATTATGGCTCAGGAAGAGGAAAGTTTGTATTGTTAGGAATTACACATATCTTACCAAAACGGCAGCCCATACCGGGGTGGCGTAGTATGAGAAGTATGCTTGGAGTTTTATAGCCGCTATGCCGCATATGAGTAAGAGCACTGCACAGAACATGTGAAGATATCCCGATACCTAGTGGAATATTGAGTCGGAATTTGAATGCACATCCACACACATGCACACTCATATATATACACATACGGCTGAAAAAAAAAAGATAATGTGGTTGGAATGGCAACTGTACGAATAAAAGTTCTTTTCTTTTTCACAATCGAATAGACTTCCGCCTATGCTGGATCTGTAGACTTATTCAGATCGATCGCTGTGAAAGTTTAATAAACGGGTAAATTGCAATTGATTGTGAAAAAAAAGGACTTTTTATAAAACACTTATTATGCATAATTACATCATCATTGTATTTCCAATACAATATGAACATATATATATATATTTTTATATAGACCTATACTTATATAATATAAGATTATAAAGATGATGTATATGCAAATATCTCATTTCCTTGCAATTTGCTCATCAATTATTTAGACTGTCATTCATTGGAATAGGGTCAAACTCTATCGTTATGATTATGATGTCGGCCATCTTTGCTCCCTGTTTACATATTGCATTGCGTGCACATTATCTTTCCTGGCTTGAGAATGTGTGACACGCGTGCGAGTGGAGTCAGACTTTGTGTTGAATATCTCATATATTGCTCTTTTATAAGGAGAGACGATTCCATTCAGCCCTATGCTAAAGAGCTCTGCCATGATTCTTTGACAAGTTCTGTGAGAATTATTTTCAATCTCATTTTAAACGGGTCTAAATATCCAGATCACATTGCATACAAAAGCTGGGTAACGCCTCGATGACGCACTACTTTAATTTGCTTCAATCGTAATGCATGGCGCGCTCTGACTTGGTTAATGTATATTTCATAAGTCATTAGTCGGAATGGAATTGAATAAAGGGAACAATGTGAAATGTGCCTTACCTGTAGGCCCAACTTATTCCGTCTAATCTTTCGACGGTCTAGAATGATCGACATGGAAGTCAGCTGCAGTTGTTGCTGACCGGAAGTTGTCATAGCTAACCAAGTATGTCACAGCGAAAGTGAGCTAACTAGGTACGGAATAGATGAGATGGAAAGCGATGGAAGACAGGCAATACGAGTTTTCTTTTGTGACGCAAATGATATTCTGCAAACTATCACCTGGTCATTAAATGTACTGTTTACCATAGGGAGCAGGCAGTGATTTAAAATGAAAATGTTCGAGATCTCACATTTGATGCATATACTAGGTCAGTTGTACCACAACACATCGTATCATTTAAGAATGTCGCATTAAAGCTAGAATATAAGAAGATATCACATTTTCTTCTCAATAAATCATAACTGTAGACGATTTAGTCTAGAAAACGTTTTAGGCCTACCGTTGTTCACAATAGCATAAGTTTGTATATTTATAACAATACTTAAGATTGATTATACTGATTGAAGTTTTAACATTGGTTGTTTCTATCCCTATTCATATTTTATAATTATTTTGAACTTGTTAGTAAAGCTTTTTTTTTTTCATCTGTGAATGTTTAATAATGTCTTTAAAGGTACCTGCATTGAAAATCATCGAGAAAAAAAAAATAAACTGAAATGAAAACAACTCCATGGGAAGAACAACAGTAAAGACATTGCAAGAACAAACGTTACGCCAGGAATAAATTAAACTGTACTAGTCTTTGTGAAAAAGAAATTGATCGCACGCATGGTTAGAAAGATAAAAAAAAAATACCAGTGTTTTCATCGTAATGTGACACAATAAGGAAGACAAAAACATACTCACTAGAAATATCATCCGTCCTGAACACCAGGTTCATTCTTTGGGGTCGCCATCAGCCAGTGTATCGAGTTAAGTACTGACGACGGTCGATTGTCTCCCTGCACACACACACACACACACACACACACACACTCACACACACAATAACATATGTCTACAGACACACACAAGTGTGATATTAATATCTGTGACATCCATTGGTAGTTTGACAAGGCAGGTCCTTATACTTTGTACCTCTGACGTACATTAGGGGTGAAAAGTGCGATGGCTGTCCGATATACTTGCCATTTAAAGGCAAGTAAACTTTAGAGAGATAGGTATACTTACCTCTATGGGAAGAACGAGTGTCAATTAAAATTGGGATCAGTGGTTGAAAAAAAATGAATGATCATAGTTGTATATGATGTATACGTATAACTCAGTTGTACTACCAAGCACGTTTCAGTATTTAGATTTCACAATTAAGCCCCTAGTACCGAGAGATATCACCAATTTTCTCAGTAAACCCTAACTCTAAAATGTTTATGCCAAAAATGTTTTTTGATAAAAACGGTTGTTCATGTTTTGTATATTTCATAATAGTTTAGTATAGGCTACACTGATTTTTTTTTTTCATCCAGAAATGCTAGCAAAATGTTGGTCCTTTGGGAGTACTTTAATAAAGATAATGAATCCAAAAATCTGGATACGTGGAACGTGAGCATTGTGCAGTTTAAAGAATCTAAAAGCTATTTTATCGGCTTCCTGACGGCAAAAATGATAGAATTGTTTGTTTTGGTGTAATTACACTTTGTTTAAAATTTTCAATCGAAAGAAAAAAAGTTGTTTAAACATTCCTTTTGCCTTTTAGGCCTAAGGGTACAAGTTTGAAGATATGTAGTTTCCCATAATAAGAGAACATGTTATATTGAAATTTTGAGGCTGCAAAGTGAGACATTGTGCACTGTACATTGTATACATTTTCAATTTCCATGAAATTTAGGCATACTTACTTTAGCTACTCTTCTGCCCCTACGTATTGTATATATATTGTAGCTTTAATGAGAGGTTGGTGTGCATCTTCTGTTTTGTAATCAATAAGAGCAATGGGATACTGGACCGTAGCTATGCTGTCTCTATTTAGGAGTAGACCCCCCCAAAAAAAGTCACATACACACACAACATACATCCGTCCTAATATCTAAACAGACAAGAACTTTTCATAACAATTACAATTATATCTTGATCCATGACAAATATATATTTGCATGTTGACCGTGACAAGGACAGTCACTGAAGGTAACATAAGAAATGAAGTCGTTACGTAACGGAAAGCATACATAATGTTTTTATTTTCTTTCACATACAATTTCACAAGTTTTTGGTCACGCTTTATTCTCCTTAGCCACCATCCCTCACTGGCTTTCTTTTCTTTTATATTTTCATTTCTCCTTTGTTCTCTAATCCCTTCACCCTCTTCCATACAGCTTGCCTCAGTCTTGCCTTATATTCATCCCTATCTTACCGATTTCTCACATTTAATCTATCTACTCCATCTAACACTTTTTGTTTATACTTAAAGGAAAGATCCACATTAATATGCATGTGAATTGAGTGGTTGTAGCAATTTTAGTACAACACATCAGTGAAAGTTTGGGGAAAATCGGAGAATCCATTCAAAATTTATACATTTTTAAAATATGTGCGCAGTCACTGCTGGATGAGAAGGCTATTACAGTGTATGATCTCATAGAACGACGTCATTAAAATGAAAAGAGCATTTCACAAAAATTCAATTCTGTGTTTTTTTTTTTTTTTTTTTTTTTGGGGGGGGGGCCAAAAAGGGTAAATTTCCTCGACTTGTCACCACTGACGTATGGCAAAGGTAATGTTATTCCCCCTGCCATATGAAAGAAGCAAGTCAAGTGTTGATTTATTATGTGAGAAAAATGAAAGTTTATTTTGTCTTTATATTATTTACTTCATATTGTTGTACACATGCGACATCACCAGTTGTAGTAGTCTTCTCATCCAGCAGTGACTGAGCAGAAACTTAAAAAAAAAAATCATAACACTGAGAGTTTTTTTCCTAAAACTCTCACTGATATGTTCTACTAATATTGCTGCATTCACTCAATCCACATGTCAATGAGGGTGCACTTGTCCTTTAAATACGCAATATAACCTTCTCTTTGCGTCTGCTTCTCTGTGATGAGGCATAAACGTTGACAGGGCCTACATATATTTTCATCTGTCGGATTGTAGACATACCATTCACTTGCGCTTGCGTTATTGAATTTAGAAAGCCAGTAATCATTGTATCCTCCTCCTTCTATACGTTTTAAGATAATCTCTGAAAAGTTGTCAAAGTTCTCTGATAATGTCTTACTGTACAAACACAAATATGAAGTAGCTATTACTTAATTTTTTATTGTAACTTATCAGATTCAGAATTACAGCACTACATGTAGATGCATTTAACAGAATTTCATCTTTCAGAGGGGGGATTTATCAGACATGTAAAACAAAATTTAGCGTAGTAAAAACCGACGTCTTACCACAAGCCATTGCAATGTAAACGATACGCTTTGTACGTTTCACACCTTTGCAAAGGGTTTGTGCCGAAAGGGTGGGTTGGGTGGTGGCGCGTGGCGTTAATGGGAACACCACCCTTCGTCCAAAGCCCCCCGGTTTTGCCGAAAGGGTGCGTTGGGAGCGTTGGGTCGCGTCGCGTTGACTGGAACCCCACCCTTCGTCCAAAGCCCCCCCCCCCCCCCGGTTTTGATGAAAGGGTGCGTTGATACTTTTTCTCATGTAATACTAAAAGACGAGTTTTGAATTCATATTTAACCTTCAAAAAACCATTTCAAAGAGGCTATCTTCCGGACCTAATATTTAGTTCGTCCAATGTTCATTTGGTCCAATATCCTTCTGGTCTAATATCCGTTTCTGTTTTACATTACAGGGCATGAATCATGTGGATAATCAGTGGCTTATCTATAGTCCAGCTGCTTGGGGTGCTGGCCTGGCACCATTGGGGAGGGGCGAGGGACCCTAAACTTTACCCTAATCTTATTTCATGTGTATGAACATATTACTTTTTTTTTTTCGGGTGCTGTTCGTTATTCCGAAGGTTCGATATTCCGAAGGTTCGTTAATCCGAAGGTTCGTTAATCCGAAACACACAAATTCCCTATACCCAGAGGTTCGTTAATCCGAAAATGAAAAAGGGTTCGTTAATCCGAACATTTGTAGCGTTATTCCGAAGGTTCGTTATTCCGAAGATTTGTCCATCCGAAAATGAAATTCGGAAAAACGAACCTTAGGAATAAGGAATCTTCGGACTGAAGAGCCTTCGGAATAACGAATCTTCGGAATAACGAGCTGTAACCTTTTTTTCTCCCTCAATGAAGGGTCAGAGGGTAGTCCGAAGTCGTAGAAAAAGCCCCCCCCCCCCCAAAAAAAAAAAAAAATATATATATATATATATATTAATAACCCAGTTGGTCATTATAGACGAAACGATGACTGGACCAAATGGTACCTGATTAGACCAGGAGGCTGGCTATTAGACCAAATGACAATAAGATCAATGGTTATTAGACTAAATAGACAGACTAAGGCTAGACCAACTGGGCAATGGACCAAAATTAATGATGTGTACACCAAATTTATATTGGACAAATTTGGTTTTATTTTAGACCATTTATTTGGATGATTAGACGAAATGGAATTAGACCAACTCATAATAGACCAAATCGGTATTTGATGATATAAATTGGTGTTAGACCAAAATAGACCAAATGGCTATTATTAGACGAATTGACTGTAGACCAAATAGTAATTAAACCAAATAACAATTAGACCAAAGCAACTGGTTATTAGACCAACTGATATTGGGTATTAGACCAACTGGCTGTAGACCAAGTGGTAATAGAGTGTAAACCGACGATAGCCTCTTTGAAATGGTTGTTTGAAGGTTAAATATAAATTCAAAACTCGTCTTTTAATATTACATGAAAAAAAGTACCAACGCACCCTTTCGGCAAAACCGGGGGGGGGGGGGGGGGCTTTGGACGAAGGGTGGTGTTCCCATTAACGCCACGCGCCACCACCCAACCCACCCTTTCGGCACAAGCCTTTGCAAAGTGGACGTATACCTATATCTAATAGTCAAAATCATCACTTTGCACGTTAGCTGTTGTCCTTCTAGGTGAAATATTAAACAAGTAAAAGGTGCCTGCAGATTATTTGTAACATGTTAGTTGTGAACATAAGAGGTTGCCTGACTTTAAAATCAAATGCAGCAGTTAATGGCATTATCAGCTTTAATACAATCGGAAATGAAAACACATAATTAAACAAAGTGTTTCTTTGGTTAGTAGTACCGAGGTTGCATATAACGTCATATCAATGTAGGAAATTATTAATGTTCCAACACATTATAGAAGGTGTAAATCATTACAAAACATCAATTTTCCTTAAGCATGTGAGATATGATATACGTTCTTGTGTGGAATAAAAGGAAAAATGAAATTAGTCGAATGAGCCATTTTTATTTACTATATTTTCTTCTTTGCTTTTTTTTTTTTAATACGAAGCAGGAAAAGACCGATTCTAATCAGTTCAGGACCATCTATATGCTTTCTTTGCGGCTAAACTCTTTAAATTTGGTCATTCTAAATCTAATTAAGTATGAAAAGTGAAAGTATAGATAATACAAATCGCGTTCAATTAAATACCATGTAATATGTTATCTATGCCGATTTAGTTTTCGTACATACTTCTATTTGAAATTACAATCCCAAAGTGCAAGGTAACTATGTCAACAAAACTAAATTATGTACACATTCTCACATGTTTGCTTGCTTTCAGTGAATTTTATTGCTAGTTAATGCCTACCGACACAAAATTGAAATAAGATTAGGAATAAAAAAAGTACAAAACAAATGTCACTATGGAAAGTGATATGCATGTATGCATGTTTCTACCAATATGTCTAGAATACGTTTTGACACTTTGATACTTTGGGTCATTTCCGACAAATTGAGAGAGAAAAAAAGGGGAAGTTCAAGCATATTCATTTGATCTTTAACCTTTAATCCAATGGCCCAAAGCTTTCACAGAGAATCTTTATCTGGTAATACATATATACACTAAGTGGCACGAAAGTACTTTCAGGATTCCATAGATATGGGGGTAGTATCGAAATTTTAAGAATTTGACCTTGAGTTTTGACCCTTGACCTTTGAGCATGTGCAACCACAAGTTGATGGAGACATACATACTATTCTAAGTTCCATTTGGATACCTCAAATGGTCACCAAGTTGCGCTCTCCTCAAAAAGTTAATTATTAAAATAAAGATGGAATGAAGGACGGACGGATGGATGGACGGACGGACAACTCCCCCCCCCCCCCCCTTCAAAAAAAAAATGCCTCCGGCGACACCTCGTGGCAGAAACATAAAGAAAAATACAAAAGCGCGGCAACAGAGTGATAATGGCTTAAAGCCCATTACTACGGCTGTTGGTAGGACTGAAAGTATACTGTTAATGATACTATTTACAAGATTTCAATGGCATATTATTTCGAAACAACTTAGTGAATTCAGTACGCAAGCAGGTGAATTACAGACATAAAAAAAACATAACATCAACAACCTCTTATGTACTAAGAAAAATACATTAAATATATTTATTTTCTTATTTCTTATAGTGCGATTTTCCGGAAGGAGGTTATAACAGGCAGGCGTTTCCAGAGAGTGTTTTGTTTTGATCCTAAAAAAGAGAGTTCACGCTTAACAGATGTTTCATTTCACCCCATACACCGCAGACTTTCAAATGATTTATGAAAAGGACTTGTAATGAAGAATTCCTCTATGAAGCGTGTCATCTTTGTTATAAATGATATGTTGCTTACTACATTCGATTAATTATTTCACCTTAACTTTACGTTATTATAAAACACATAGCTCAACATTCCAAATCCTTATTTGCCTTAGCATTCTTTTCATTTACTCTTTTGGTCATTTGCAGAAACAAAAATATTCTGACTTGACGCTGACTTTACACATGCAAAAATCTCGACCGTGAACTCTCTTCTTATTTCGATTATCGTCACTAAGAAGAATATGGGGGAGGGGAGTAGTTCGGCTGGCTTGTGTTGACGTTGGGGGCGGTGTTCTGTGAAGACGGGTGGAGTACAGGCGGCTCAGTCAGTTTTGGCTGCCCACCTAAAGGCGGTTGAGTTGGGTATGTCGTCACAACTCCTGGAACCTGTTGGCCCTGGACTGGGCCTTGTTGCACGACGTAATACACGGGCTGGGGCTGATGGGGTACTCCAACTGCCCATCGCAAATAAAGCGTGATGAAAAACAACATAAACATAATAGATATAACACATGTTTGGTTCGACGGCTCTCCTACTCTTAGTGGAATTCTTGTTTCCGCAACTGTTTACACTTTGTCCAAGAAATGGTTATCCTATTTAATTATTATTTCAAATGACACATTTCATACTTGGCAAGAAAAGAGAATAATTGCTCATCTTGCCAACAGCTGCTTACGGTGCATTTTCCTTTGTGCTGTTGTACATGTGAATCCATACATAGTGAAGAAGAAAAATACACTGCATTGTTCCATTTTCACTTTCATGACGTTTTTTCCTGGTTGCCGTCAAAGTAAACATAGGTCAACATATTTGATGAGATGACAGCCCTTGAATATAGAACCACTGTAAAAATATGTTCATTAATTAATGATTAATTCCTTAAAAAAAGAGGGGAGGAAAGGAATGAAAAAGGGCTAGTGAATGGGATGGGGGCAAAATTGGGGATCAGGAATGACCAGGATTGACTTCACTTTAAAAGAAAAAAAAAAGTGAGTATACGTCAAGGAACCATAAATTATAATAACTGTACAAATCTGTGGTAGTCGTTAAAGGACAAGTTCACCTTCATTAACATAAGGATTGAGACAATTTAGCAATATTAGTAGAACACATCAGTGAAAGTTTGAGGAAAATTGGACAATCGATGCAAAAGTTATGAATTTAAAAAAAAATTGTGTTGGAACCGCTGGATGAGGAGACTACTACAGCTTGTGATGTTATATGCGTACAACAGTATAAAGAAAAGGTACAGAAAATTCAACTTATTTTCACTTTTTTTTTCGCATAATAAAAGAGCACTTGACTTGCCTCTTTCTAAAGGCAGGGGGAATAATATATTACCCATAACCTATGTCGGTAACGAGTCAAGGTAATGTGTACTTTTTTTCAAAAGATGAAATTTTGTGAAATTCTCTTTATATTTCCCTCATATTGTTGTAAGTATGTGGCATCATACACTGCAGTAGTCTTCTCATCCAGCGGGTTACTGCACAAAAACTTCAAAAATTCATATCTTTTGAACGGTTTGTCCGATTTTCCTCAAACTTTCAATGATGTGTTCTACTAATATTATTGCTACATTCTCTCAATCCTTATGTTTATGAAGGTGAACTTGTCCTTTAATACTGCAGTGTATTTCAATATATATGTTATGAATATGTTTATATGAATATACTCATATTTATTCAAGGACAATAATTTTAGATGTCATGAATAGCTTTAATTTTCTTTGAAGGGGTTTCAAAGAGGCGTGAACTGCTTCAGATGAAAAGGGCTTTGGAAATGATGTTTTCTGTTTCTGTATTTCACAAAATTTGCCCATCTGTATCAAAATAAGTCTACATGTTGTGATTGTTTGAACGGTATGGGAGATCAATGATGTGATGAAGTCACTGGGTCTAGGGCAATTACCCCCTGGGCAATTACCCCAGACCCTTTCCCTAATCCTAATCCAGAATCTTATCCTTACTCTAACCCAAACTCTAACCCTATACCTAACCATGACCCTAATTCTTATTATATTTTTATCACTAACACGTATTTAGCCGGGGGGGGGGGGGGGGGTTATTGCCCTGGTACGGAAGGCACGAATAGACAAAATAAATATCTATCAAGCCATCGATTTTCAACAAAGAAATAATGGCATAACATCACACTTAATGACAGAATTGTATGGCCAATAAGTTGATTACAAAATCCACATCGTAGGAATGCCATACCTTGGAGTGTGGTAATACCAGTCTGTTGACCCGGTGGTACAGCTGTAATAACAGCCTGGTGTAAATGAAAGAAACCAAACCAACCATTACAATGACAGTAAAGACATATTGTACCATTTGCAGGTGAAACAGAACAGTGCTTAAAAATAGTT
This sequence comes from Diadema setosum, assembly GCA_033980235.1. NCBI lineage: Eukaryota > Metazoa > Echinodermata > Echinoidea > Diadematoida > Diadematidae > Diadema > Diadema setosum. Next base: position 4,724,621 of record CM067065.1, on the reverse strand, counting down.
CTAAAATGTGAATTAGGGAAAGAAACTACCAATGTAAAAATCTGAAACAGTATAATCAATGTAAGTATTGTTAAGGATACAAAATGTGAACAATAGTTATAACAAAAATGCTTCCAGACTAACTGTCTACAGTTATGGTTTAGGATGGTTGGGTTAAGATATTTTGTGATAAAACTGACCTACACAATACGTCATAAAATATGCATCAAAAGTGATATCTTGAACATCTTTAAAATCACTGCTCCCAAAGGTACACAAGAACTTTAAACAGCCACAAAAATGCAAATAAACCACTACTTCAACAACAGAATCCAGATATGTGTGGTAAAGCTGTGTAAAGCCTATTAGCAAGACAGTTTTAGGTTAGATGTACATTATCCTCAGAAAAGGCGATAGTCCCGGAAATACACGACAAGTACTATTAATGTTTACGCAAAAATCGGAAAAGTTAAAACTAAGTTTGAAAATATTAAAGAAATCGTACAGTCTTCGTCGAGATGGGGCTTTAGGTTTTACAATTTTTTCTGTTTGAGGTGATGAGAAACCTCTTATGAAATATGAAAAGGCACGTAATTCAAAGAGGGGTTCAAAGTTGATTCTGAAAACTTGGTTTTCAAATGGCTGTGATATCCAAAACAAAGGGATCATAGTAGTAAGTGGCACCCACCTTTCATTTGGATCCCTTTGTTTTACTCATTAATTTTTAGGATATATCAGCGTTTTCAAAACAGACTTTCATCAATTAAACTTTGCAATTCTTTTAGAATCTATTGTATGTTCTGTATTTTTTCATAAGTGGTTTCTTGTTATCTCTCAAAAAGTTAAAAATTCGATCATTATCTATAACTCTTTATGTGCCATGGTGGAAACCCCCTGTGTGCCACGTTATTCTGAGACACGAAGGTAGTCATGCTTTGAGAAAGAATTCTGTTTTTCCAATTTGTATAACTTCTACAAATTTCTGTTAGGATAGGCATAATAGTAGCCAAAGTTAAAGAAGAATGCCAAGCTTTGTTTCAATATAAATTGTATGACGAATCTATTTTCAATTTTTCTTTTGAATGACCAGTTGCTACTTAACATAAAGGCATGACTTTTGCACATAAACCGTGACAGAATGTACGAGCAAATCTAGTTGGGAACATCGCTTGATAGTCGATCACCACATAGAATGCAAGCCGTCATGAGAGGAACAAAAGCACCAGAAACGCTTTCATTGTGCCGCGGGATTAGCAGTAATTAGCGGTTTATCGATCGGTCTTGGCGGCTTTGTTTGTTGAGCAGAATATGCGAAGTTGGCACGCCGTCGACTGGGTCGGACGTGCGAACGTGGCACATAAAGAGTTAATAACGGATACTATACAATTCCTTTAAAATCAAATAGGGCCAGGACTTCATATCTACTAAAACTCGAGAATAATTTCAGGGGAATTTTCGGAATGCCAAAGTTGTTGTTGTTTTTATAGGTTTTCCCGGTCAATTTCATACTTTTGTCATTCAAGTTCCTATTCCGAGCATTCGATTTCACGCATTTCACGCTCGCAGCACTGAATCAGCAATCAAATTCAAAATCCGGTCTTTCGAATTCACTATCCGAGCATTCAACTTCACTGTCGGAGCATTCAAATTAACTATCGGAACATTCGAATGCACTATCGGAGCATTCAAATTCTCTATCGGAGCATTCTAATTTAAGAGAGGAGCACGCATTTCATCAATGAGCATTCAAATTCATGTCAAGCCGGCGACGGAATCTCGTCGGTCATTCAAATTCGTGAATAGGCAACCATGTTCCAAATAACTGCATTCAATTTAAAATAAGTCCTGAATTTAGTTAGTTTGGGGCCGTGTATGCGTGTGTTTTTCATTTGGCTTTGAATATATGAAGAGTTTGTTTGCAAAAACCGATAAGTCCATATTTGCCAAATGGAGATATTTGCGATTAAAGGTCAAGAAAAATAAAGAGAATAATAAGAAAATTTTTGCTTCTTTTGACCATAACTTCAAAAATGTACCTTTATATTTAATCTTCAATCTTCAAAAATGAACTTATCGGTTTTTGCAAACAAACACTTCATATTTTGATTTATGATGATTATATATATTGCAGTATATAGAGGTCCACCTGTTCATTGACAATTTTGAACTCGCGCTTAGCGAAAAGGAATATACAGGTACATGTCCCTCGGATTGGACATAATGGAGGTCCCATGTGTGAGAGAGTCGCAACTCATGCACGTAAAAGATCCCACTTCATTATTCATCGCAAAGAGCAGGGTGTTTAAGGTTTACATCCAACTGGATCCCATATGGAAGACCAGCTATTGCAGCTGAATATGGGTTATCCAGCCATCTTTTTAGATGGAAAATGAAACAAACAAACAAACAAACATTAGGCACTGTATAGGCCTTACAGACGAGCATGATACGGAGGGTTGGTTGACACCTTCGAGGAAAAAAGACACAATTATTTCGACTATATTGAAACTGATTAACATTTTATACGTCTTGTTTGTTGTGTATTGCTATCTTTATTGGTTTACTTTTTGGGGACTATGTGAGATCATTGTGTGTCAGTTTGTCTTTAAATTGATGAATTGTCATTATGTGGTTGGTGTTGGGAGGTTGTCAGCATGCAGTATCATCAAGAAATGTGATTAAATTGTCGTTGTGTTGTTTGGATGCACTGCTGATTGGACCTTACAATTTGAAATTTATTGAGATGAAAAACAAAGAATACATGAACAGAGAGCCATGTAGAACATGTAAACAGTCATAATTACACTATATGCAAGCCTTCATTGGTTGTGTTGGCCTTTTTCATTTCTCAAAAAGTCTACTCCATTTTCCTCGTTAAATTGATTGCACGAAGTAGGAACTTGATCGCCTAAAAATGAAATTGAACGCTCCAAATAATCTCATCGGGACTATCACGTGACTATCGCGTAAATTTGAATGCACGAGTAGGAAAGACGGTGCTAGCATTTGGAAATTGAACGCCCAATCGTGAATTTGATTTGTCGAAAACGAAATAGAAGGCCCATAAATGAAATTGATCGCTCGGATTCTGAATTTGAATGCCCAAATATTTTCGCGTGCTTGCGCTGTGTGAATTTGAATGCACATTAATGAATTTGAATGGCAAAAGTATGAAATTGACCGGGAAAACCTATATTATTGCAAAACATTTCTGGGACAGTTGGTATGAATATGAGACCACCCTGCTTAAAGTCCACAAAAATTAAATAAAAAATCATTTCCAATTTACTATACGGTTTAAAGGGGTAAGCTATAAACTTTATTGTGATAGGTAACTTGTTGTAATTGCACTCTTTAACTCATAAAAGAAGTGACTGTGAGGGAGGGGTAGAGAGAAAGCGAGGGAGAGAGAGAGAGAGTGAGTTAAGGGTGCAGTTCTCTAGAAAAGGGGTAAAGACAATACAAATATTAGGGTCCGACAGGCTATCCATAACTGTGCAAAATTATCATAGCTATCAGCAAAGCATATTCTATAGCGTGGGAAAATAGCGCGCATCAATAATGATAATAATAACAATAACAACAATAATAATAACGATGATAATAATTTTAAAGCGGAAATTTATAGAGAATCTAGAAATATGACAAGTTTGATATCTACGGAAAGCTAAGAAGCTAGTTAACAAAACTGGATATCTTTAAGACGATGTAACTTTACCCTCAAACTGTTTTTGAGATGGAAAAAAACACCCAATTTCCATGACCACGTAGCTCCGTTCGCTACAAGAAACAACGGATTTGAGTGACGTCACCAAATTTGTATGAGCTGATTTGTTGTACGGCTATATGAGACCCGCTCTGGCAAAACCCGAAACTTCTCTGCAAATGTGATTTCGCGCTACAGCCCGAAAAAGGTCAAAAAATGACCTCAGGGACCAAATTGACATTTTGGTATCACGTTGTAGGGGAAATTTTCTAGTTTCTGATTGATATCAACAACATTTCGAAATACAACTTACAAAATGTGGAATTTTGAATAGAAAAGTGGGATGTCAATCTCAAAAGTTGGCCAAAATCTAACGTACGTCTAAAGACCAAATCGCCTTCGCTTACGGCGAAAATGACTGTTCTTTTGGCGATCGTGTCTTAGATATTCTGCGTTGAACCCTGGCACACTTGGTACCTACAGAAAGCTCTACCTCTGCTTATTCCAAATATCGTCATGGCATGATGTCATGCTACTCACTTTCATTCATAAATTCGTCTGAAACATGCGTAAGTTTATGCAAATCGTCTCCTAGACGCGCAAACAGCCTTGTTACCAAGACATGTGATCGAAATACGTGTTCACGATTGGTCAACTGCGCCGAGGACCCCCTTGTTTACAAGCAACCTACGTGTTATACTATGGGGATCGCTGCAGCAGCGGTGCATGCTTGCATGCAACACGACCCGTGTATCGTGACTGTTGCTCAGCACGGAAATGCTGCAGTTTCCCGCTTTGTTAGACTTTTTTTTTTTTTAGCAAGTTGAGGTAAAAAAATAGAATTTAAACCAAGCTGAAATCACGGCATCAAGGAATACCTATTCACTGCCGATTCTGCTGGTACTGTTGTGCGAACACCTGATCACGGCGATCGCGAATCTTGAGCTGATTACGGTAGGTTTTGTGCTTTTCAAACGTCGTATTTCCGAAAATTTATGGGTGTAAAAATGATATCCAATCAATTACAGTTCTTTGACTTAATAGTTATCATCCTTCATGAGTATGTAAGATTACTCAGCTATACGCAATTCCCCCACAATGATAAATTTGTTGTTTCAATAATAACAGCAAATTGTGGATGTACGAAGGAACAGCTGATCACGGCGATCGTGAATCTTGAGTTGACGATAGGTTTTGTGCTTTTAAAACTTTGTTTTCCGTAAATTTATGGGTGTAAAAAAAAAATGATTCCAATGAACACAAACAAACAAACAATTTCACGACGTGAATATATAGTTTTGGCGGACGATTTATTCTAGGTTGACAACAAATTACACATCAATTTCCTGAAAAGTGCACACAGTTTGCCTATAGATACGTATATCCCACCGGGTTGCATTTGGTGACGTCGCAGATTTGGCACTTTTCGTAGCCGCATCGAACTTTTTCCAGTGCTCAAATTTGGTAAAAATAAATATTCTTATATTCAAAGCAGAGACAACTTTATTGCACGATTTATGTCAGAAATCAATCAAAATAACATTAAATGATGGAAAACAGTCAATTTATATGACATTATTTCCTATAAATTTCTTCTTTGATACTACTACTACTACTAATAAAAATGATAATGATACGGTCCAGAAAAAAAAAAAAGAACACAAAAGAAAATTGCAACAAATTTTGTAGCAAAAACTGTAGGACAAATCAACTCAAATCAAATCAGATCAAATCAAATCAAGTCAAGTCAAGTCAAATCGAATCAACCCACTGTTGTAGGCGGTGGAGGTGGAACGCAGCAGGAACAATTTTGTGCACAGCACGCTGCACACGAGCCAGAGTCCCCTTCAGTCATTCTGACGTAGGTGGCGCCACATACCAGCGAGAAAATATCCACCACAAAGAGGAAAATAGATGTCAAAATCAGAAATGCGTCGATGGTCTTCCGTCCACCCTGGCAAGATACGGACAGAAAATATTTGCCATAACAAGTCTCTCGCAGCTTTGCAATTTCTCGTTTTTTAAATAACTGTCTTCATAACGGGACTATTTCTACAGTGATAATTTTACCAAAAATATACTATACAACTGTACTAAAGCATTATTTACATTTTGCAGATGAAATAAAAAGCCAAGATTTATTGTTTCAAAATAGCTTTACAATGTGAGTTACGGATAGAAATGATCAATATAACCAATGTTAAGTATTGTTAAATACAGAAAATGTGAACAACAGATAGAACGAAATTGTATATAGTCTAAGCAATCTACAATTATGGTCATTGGGGAAAATTATGATATCTCCTGATATTTTAGGCTTCAATGCAAAATTTCGATATTTAGAAAGTGTTGTGATGTAACTGAACCACACATATGCATCGAATGTTGATAAATCCTTCTCTGACGTTAAACAGTTCCTGATCTTACAGATGATAATGATGAGGATAGAGTGTTTTGATGCTATTGAAAATACGGACTGTAAACTTTTTTTTTCTTTATTACAAAACTGTATTAATTTTTAGTAGTCCCGTGTTGTCGTTACAGAAAATGGAGAAATCAGGCAATGGGAAATGGATAAAATGTAGTTCTCATGTTATGCCTTAAGATTACATTTCTAGAAAGCAATATGTTAATGATATGATGAATGTAATGTTATACGTTTATAAAGAGGATCACAACCGTTGCATTGCAAACACTGATTGCAGGTCACGTAACATTACTTATGTATTAGCCTGGTCAGTATTTGAAGAATTTGTTTGCAAAACCCGATAAGTCCATTTTTGAAGATTTTGAAGTACGGTCTCTGTCATAAGGTACAAAATAATACCTTTTAAATGATATATTGTTCACTACATTTAAAGGTATATTTTTCAAGTTATGATCAAAAGAAGCAAAGAAATTCTTATTATTCTCTTTATTTTTCTTGAACTTTAATTGCAAATATCTCCATTTGACAAATGTATATATATATATATATATAATGTCTTAGCAAAAACTTACGACAGAGTAGCCACATAAGATCAGATAAGCAGAGGGGGCACAAAACCAACCGCCGTAGTAGCTCCCTAAATACTCCCAGCTTGCAGCGCAGATATAAAGAATAAAGAGAGAAAAGGCACCTGCACATCCTACTCCGGAAAAGACGATAAAGGCCGTTATCTGTCAGAATGGTAAGGGAAGTAGCAGACAGAAAAAAAAACAACAACATTCAAACAGACATGAAATGACCCAAAGATATCAATAAAGAACAGTTGGAAGAATTCGACATCATTTAAGTTTATTACTTCGAAACAACTATTGTGATAATGGTAATCCGAGATAATCAGTTTCTCACTGATCTTTATTAGCTTTATAAACAAAATAAGTATATAATATATATGCACATAATTTATATACTTCCATTTAAAATGAATCTATTATAATTATTATTCAGTTAATGCTCGCTTGATATGATTTGAAAATGAAGAAATGACTGAATATTAAGGTATAACAGATAATACTCTCAAAATTTGACTATTTTGTTATGAAACTGCTTGGGAGTATACCGTATGCCCCCCAAAAAATTAGAACGGGACCCTTAGATATGATGACTTTAAAAATAGTAAATCGATCCAAATACAATTTCAGGGTATGAAAATATAACTTATTACCCACGTCTTGAAGAAAACCCCATCCGATTTGCTTCAGTGGTCAACGAGAAGTGGGGATTTCGGTACAGCATGTCAGGAATCCCTTCCCTCCAAGTTCTATTGTGTTCACACAATAATATGCAGTTCAAAGAGTATCCAAGTGCTAAACTTGGAAGAGTCACGTCCACGACATGCTTCGCAGCGTTCACATTTCTCTATGACCACTTAACCAAAATGAATGGGGTTTTCTACAAAATATAGGTAAGCTTTTATATTTTAGAACCTGAAATAGCATTCGGACAGTCATATTGCAAGTTATCAATGTAAAGATCCGATTGTAATTTTGTTGGGACATACTGTATAATTCCACAGGTGAAAACCCGTCAAATCTCTGCATTTTTATCCGAACATGATATAATCAAATGCTAACGAACATAATTTATTAACTAAGAGAACAGACTCATGGGTAACATCCCAGAACATCCAACAAAAACCGAAAATTATTATCCCCACAGACAACAAAACAATATATGACTTACCGCAGATCTTTGCTGAGATTTGGAAGCAACAAGACCGGAGATCCCTCCTGGTGCGAAAAACTGAAATAATACAAAAAGACTTTATTAAAGGCTAGTTATTTATGTAAAGGGTACTCTGTTAAGGTACTAAAATACAGAAACATGTATAGGGTTGCTATGTGACCGTGCATCACAAAACCAACAAAAAGTCGCACCCCTTGATTTTACGTGATGGCTCCAAAAAGGTGAAAAGGGTCAACCAAGTCCATTTTGAGTTTGTCATATTTTCTGAAAGAGCCATTCTCCTTCTACCTTACTCTTGAGTTTGGGATCATAAAATGAATGAGAAAGTGGGTTTTAGCAGTATATCTACAACCACTTTTTATTGTAGAGTTGTGTGATCAGGTATGTCTTAGAGACCCCCTTTTCATTCCTTGAAAATCTTTTACACACTCTTCACTTTCAACTCTAATAACTTGTTGAATAGCACTGCTTGTATAGACCCTATACTTCAGAGCCTCTTTTCTCAGTTTACACTTTTTCAAAGTGACTGTGTACTTTCCTTCCAATATTGAGATAGGTTAGAAGAGTCCATTTGAATTGAGTTATATATCATTTAAAGGCTTAGAGTATGCTCTTTCAGAATATGCCTTTAACTAAAAATCCATGTCTGACGACTTCTTGTTGGTTTGGTTGTGCAGGGTCATATATGTATATTAATGTACACTTATACAGGGCTCCACACTAACTTTTTATTTTTGGTGGCCCAAAGGCAAATATCCGACCTTTTTTGGTGGCCCGATCAGGCCACCAAATTCTTCATTTCTGAAATTTTGGTGGCACGACGTGCGTTTTTGGTGGCCCCGGGCCACCGGGCCACCGTTATTGTCGAGCCCTGCTTATACTGATTCATATAGTAAGGTATCTAAGAGATTGATCGGTAACCAAATAAGAAAAAATAGACAAAACATAAATGACAACACTATGTTAGCAAACACCTAAAAGTATTTTCATTTTACAAAAAAAAAAATCATTTTTTGTTGGAATTTTAATTTGGAAAATTTCTTTAAAGTTAAACGATAGAAAAGACTACAGATTTGTTCAAGTATTCTATATATATATATATATATATATATATATATATATATATATAATTATCTGCTCACAAAGACAAATGAAGCACACCCTAATGATTTAGCCTTGTGGACTACACGCCTACAAATGTGCATTGTCAATTCTTGACTGTGCAAAGTCTACCTGCGATCCCCTGCCTTGGTTAATGATAAACGTGCTTGATAAAATATCAATGGAAGCCACAAAAACATCCATCCATACATCCAAACAAGCAATGATTAATATAAATGAATTAACATCCACAGAGCACGTACGCTACTAACACCATAGCTAGGATTTCTTCTGGCTTTCTCAAGTAGACTTTAATTGACACTGCAATGGTATGCTAATATTACACCAGTCATGTCATAGCTTACATAATTTTCATTCAAATCGCTCAATCAATCTTCTGACCTTGGTTCTATGATAACTATTTTCATTTCTCTGAATACATGTAGGCCTACATAATGCGCCCTGTGAGAGTTCAGAAAGTGCGTAACATACATTGCAGATTCGTACATATATATATATATATATATATATATATATATATATATATATATTCTTTTTATATTTTTTTTTTATAATTGGGCTTTATAATTAGTCTGATCATGTCAGACATGTCAGACATATATCAAATCCTATGGGGGGGGGGGGGCGCTGTGGCATAGTGGATAAGACTCCCGACTCCCGCTAAGAGGATCCGAGTTCAAACCCCGCCTAGCGCTTACGTCCTTGGACAAGATGTTTTACCCACCATGTCCCTCTCGACCCAGGTGTATAAATGGGTACCTGGCAACGCTGGGGTAATAATAATGGCAGGGCCCTCTGATAGAGCAGTGGCAACACTGACGAGGCTACCCTGGGTAAATAAAACCTTATTATTACGAGGCTGGAGATGAACAAGGAATATTTTCTATTATATCTCCAGTGGCAAAAAACACCCAACAAACTATAAATGATTAATAGAATTTTCCCCATTTCAAAGTGATGATAAGTAGTCAAAACTAATTTTACATTCATTAACTCATCATTTAGACATAGTAATATTCAATCATAAATATGTATTTTACTTGATTATTTCAACTTTACACAATAAAAAAAATGCAATTCGTAGAATGTATACTGTGCACCATGCCCTTTCGTTGGATAGAAAGAAGGTGTAACTGAATTGAAAGTGACTTTACCACAACGGCAGTCCAGATTGGCGTGGCATAGTATGAATATCTTGCCATGATGATAATTGCTATGATGCCGAAAAGGCAGAGGAGGCCCGCACCAACCAGCTGCAGTATACTCTGCACCTGTTTAGACATGATTTACACAGGTGAATTTATATTGATTTTATGTCTGTTACCTGTTAATGATTCTTAATACAATTGCATGCTAGTTGCAATGGCTACAATAATATATACACACACGCAATCAAACAAGCAAACATACATAATTAATTCTGCCATTCAATTGCAAGGTTTTTTGAGACGACACATGAAAAACTTGCAAGGAAACATTGATGCCCGAATGCGATTATATCTCGAGTCAATAATTCGCATGTACTACATGCCTGTTTCTGAATAGCATCAGTCGCATTCAAAGTTACCCCTGCCCACAAATTATGTAGACTTTGTCCAGGAAAAAAAAAAAAAAAAAACAGTCTTATTAGCTGTAGATCACTTGCTCTTTGATGACTACTTAACATATTATTCTTTTCAACAAGAAAGGTTCCTGTTTCATTTCGATGTAATAGGTAGGCTATTTGAAGAGGTACAGTTCATGTACATACTAGAAATTCATTGAGGTTCCAGATTTCCTTCCATCTCTTTCTCAATGAGGGGGCATAAAAGGTCTACCTGCATTTACGATTGTGGTCTCTTTTTTTGTCATATAAAGATTATTTGATATGATTCTCTTTTAGGTACTTCAGTATGACCGAAAAAACGATAGCAAGATGCTAGCTTGATATTCGTAACGTTATACTTTGTTATGAATGATATTTGTCTCTTGTAATCTAGTGCATTTTAAAGGGTGTGCACAGTTCTGGTTGAGGTGAGAATTTAGCTTTTAACATTTTGCGAGATATTCAGAAACCACTCTTTGAAATGTCAAAGAGCATGCAATTCTAAGGGGTATCAAAAGTTTATTTGATGAAATGGCTGAGATATCTAAAAACAAGGTGAAAGAAAGAGATCCTAATAAAAGGCGTGGCCTGTCGCCTTTTATTATTATCACTTTTTATTTGGATATCTCAGCAATTTGAAAACCAATTTTCTTCAAATAAACGTTGAATCCTTCTTAAAATTGCATGCTCTTTCATATTTCATGAGAGGTTTCTCATTATCTCAATAATGAATGTTCAAAACATGAATCCCCATCTCAACCAGTACTGTACAGTCCCTTTAGGATAAGAAAAAAAAAAAGAATAAACATTACAAAAGAACATGTCGTTAGTACATTACACTTTAAGGCCGATATTCCCGATCTTGGATATGAAGCTTAATATGAATCATTGCAACATGTTTTAACTTGTTTCAACTGCAACTTGGATGCACCAGCACCTTTCTGTGTTACCTTCAATCATGTTAGAAAATTCGATATAAAAACAGACCATATAATTGAGTAACATGTATAAAAAGTAGGCTGTTCCGAATGACCCAACTTCGTGAAGTCTTTTGGCCTATAGGCGTCTTTGAGATTCCTATTTTATTTTACAATTACTTACATCATGTTCCATTGTTTTTCTAGTTACTTGAAGAATCTGCATTATACAATGAAGTCATTTTGTTTCAAAATGTCAAGGGTTTATATTAGATTACTGCTTTAAATCAGATATAGACAGCTGCGGTCTATTGCCAAATGAATGATTGCCTCAAAATCATCACATAATAAATGGATTAGGATTCCATCGATAAAGATGGGATTTTGATTTTACTTCTGATACTGCCACCATCAACATCTAACTGACAAATTAGGCTTTTCAAAGCAGATTTATACCAAAGATATAGTAAATCAGCAATTCCACACTTTTTATGGGAGTTACCTAAATCTCGAAAGTGAACACAAGATGAATTTACACGCAATGTCAACTGGCTTGCAAAGAATAGTCAGAATTATACATTTGCAGCTGGTGTACTATAGCTTCCATTTTCATTCATGAAGAGTAGAATCGGACATGCTTTTAGCTTACCCGCAGGTATTTTTGAGTTGCTCGTAGCCTTGAATCATTCGTACGTGGCGTGACGGTTGTAGTCACTTGTGCCGTCGGTTGCACTGGAGGGAACTGTACAGTCGCCATTGCTTCCTTTATCGTCAATGCATTTTGCCAAAAGGAAAGTGAGTGTTGGAAAAAAAAATTAGGAAAAAAAATGAAATGTATCAAAGATACAGAGAGGGGAAAAAAGAGAGTATGAGATATGAGGAAAGAGAATAGGGGAAGTGACAAACATCGTTACTTACATTCCCAAGTGTATATGTGACCCTGCACCACAAAACAAACAAAAAGTCGCCAGACATGAAGTTTTAGGTATGACCATATTCTGAAAGAGCAGACTTTAAGCTTTAAAATGATGTATAACTCAAATCAAATGGACTCTCCTATCCTATCTAAATATTGGAAAGAATGCACAAACTCAGGAAAAGTGTGAACTGAGAAAAGAGGCTCTGAAGTACAGTATCTATTCAAGCGCTTAATCTTTACCAAACCGTGCTGGCTATGCCATGAATGGGACAAAAAAAACAAACCAGGAAGTACACCACCAGAGTAACAACAATGAAAGGATTATTAGATTAATCTTAGATTAAGCATGCCTGATTAACACATTCTGTCCATAATCAATGCCAACTTTCAAAGAAGTAGCACTATCTTTTCAAAAGTTATTAGAGTTGTAAGTGAAGAGTGTGTACAAGGTTTTTCAGAAATGAAAAAGGGACTCTAAAGACACACCTAATCACACAATTCTATCAAAAATGTTCGAGATAAACTGCTAAAAATCGCACTTTCCCACCCGTTTTATGATCCCAAATTTTAGCATAATGTAAAAGAAGACGTGCTCTTTCAGAAAGTATGAAAAAATCAACGTGGGCTAGGTTGACCCATTTCGCTTATTTTCAGTCCTCACGCAAAATCAGTGTGTGCGACTTTATGTTCGTTTTGTGGTGCACGGTCACATATTATAACCTGATCAAGGATGAAATCCCTATACCGTATCGTCTTGGATATATAATACACGGGCTGGGCATGGAGTGTTATGAACTCTAAATACATCAGACACTTTTTTTTTAAATTCTTTACAGGACACATCAAAAACAAAAACAACAGCAACACAACCTTGTAATAACTGCAGATTCTTACCTACCTAATGCTTCTGTTAAATTTCACAGCAGATTGTTCACTCCTGCTGAATTGTACAGATCCCGCTGTGCCAGGAAGCACAGGTTGCAAATCCACTCCTGTGAGAATGCTCTTTGTCTTGAATTATTACTAACTAGACTTTGCACCTCTGAGTAAAGATAATGGTAGTTGCACGTACCGCTAGGATAATTTGTTAGTCCAAATGAAACAAACATACGAAAAAACCATGCGGGCAGATATATTTTTAGCCCGTTAGCTACTCACACGTTGACTTCATTTTGTATTTTTGTTCCATGTAGACTACACAAAGAGATATTCATTACAGTCATATGCTAATCGATCATAAATTAAATGATGTATGAAAGACTCGTTATTTGTATACTTCATTTTTGGTGCATTTCCTTCAGTCAGAAATTAGAGAGTATAGAATCGTTTGATCAAGGAAGCAACAACAACAAAACAACACAAAACAAAACAAAACAAAAGAAACATCATCGTCTGTATAGTTTGAGGCAGGCTGAGTATGATGTTTTTATTGTGCGTTATCATATTATTCAAAAACCTTTTTTTCTTTCCAATATGCTTGTCTGCAATTAAATTCATATTCTCGAAAATCTAAGTGCTGGTAAATTATAACATGCATTTTTTTTGTTGAATGGATTCATTGAACGGATTCATATTTGTGGTGTAAACATAAGGAAAAAAATACACAATAAGCGTGTCATTACTTTTGTCATTTGTGTGAATAAGTGACAAACCATTTACCTACGTTGTGCAGCGGTACCTATTATTCAATTTGTATTATTTGAATAATGGTGAATAGAGACTATTGTTAAACTTCTTCTTTTTTTGCGTGTGTGTGTGTGTATGTTTGACCATACAACCTCTTTGGCTCAATGCATACAGTAGGCCTATATTGTAAGATTATAATACTATTATATTGTTTTATTTTTATTATAACTATCATGATAAGAGACAAATAATGATACTTACTTTCACACATAGGCTATATGTGATCTTTTTCTACGATGAAATGAATACCAAAGCTTACATCCTATCTTTTTGCATGTATCTGCACGCTTTGTACATAGAGTGCTGGCTCCCAGTAAGACGCAATTCTTGTTCTTTTTTTTCTTTTTTTTTACATGCTCCCTACCAAAAAAGAAAAAGAAAAAAGAAGCACACAAAAGAACTAACGTAAAACATTGCAATGTCTAAAGATCTAAAGGTTTGAAGTAATAGGTAACAACTACATGAGAAGTTTGCATACATGTTTCTTTATAAAAGACTTTGTCTGGGCATTATATGTAGTTCTCACACTAAAACCTGGCTATACTTCTTCAACGCGATCATTTTTTTCTCTTTTCAGTACAAAGTTGTATCGGAAGTGGGTTGTAAAGTTTCACCCTATGGAATCACCACTAGCCAAAGTGGTATTGTAAATAGCTCATTCAGTTTACTTATGAGCCAGGGAATTACATGGCTCAAGGTTTCCGATGTTTTTGACAACACTGAAGGTTCGTATACACGATCTGAAACAATAATGGGTCTCAGTTTAAGATTGGGAAGTAGATTTGCGACATCATATCCATCTCTTCCTATTCACATTCTTATATTCCATGTCCAATTATTGCGTATTAAACATTGTTGACACTACATATTACTGCAGGCTGCAACAACCCGGTCCTACTAACTTTCCTCCGAGGACTTAATTGGTATGGAGCTCTTTCACGGGAACAATATACTATTGTCGCCGGAGCAAATGTCATTTCTGCAGAATTTCATCATCTATATAAATATTTTTGACATCACTTTTAGCTGTTATCTCTAAGAAATTTGTGATCATGTAAATTTTTTCTTCTTTATGACAATTTATAAATCAAAACAACACGATGGAAAATGAACTGTTGGACCAATGAATATAAAGAACAATCATATGTTTCCCATCACTGAACTGTAAAAACCGTATATAATTGTTAGTTGTTAATTAATTAAAAATTGTCTACAAAGCTACAAGCAACAACCAATGGCTGTGCACTAGCTGTAATTCTCATCACGAACTCTCCCAGTTTATTGAAGTTTAAAGTGAACGGTTCTAAAAGAATGAAAAAGGGTTTCTTGTCATACTCTTCTATTCGAAAAAAGTTTTCCAGAAAGATGTAAACAAAAAAACCCAAAATAAAGAACAAAAGAAACAAACACATTTTCTATTCCTATCTTAATAAACCTCGAAAACAGTGAGAGTCTGCTTTGTGAAAGGCTGTTATGGCTACTGTTATTCCTTTTTTTTTCTTTAACAGGTCGAAATTTTCCCATTAGAAGCAATAAAATTGTATTTACTCACGTTAATTTCATTGACCATTCCTTACACTTTGGTTCCCTCATCATTTTGTTTTCACCCTTTAATCTCCCTACTACCCTCTTTCTTTTTGCAAAGTCAGTGCATTGTCTTTTCCCATCGTGTGTGGGTTTTGTTCATCATGGTTTTTTATATTATTGTCTTCAGTTTCATTTACACATTGTAGTTCAGGCATTACTTGCTATTATTTACACATGTGCTTATAGAATTTATATACTTTACCACTTCAAGCTCCATACACGTGTAGACAACATGTAGCAGTCATACTAAAGTTTATTGTGAAAGCTTGTTTCTGGCTACTGAGAGACAGTCGAGCAGCCCGAGAGAAAAAAGAAAACTAAAGAGAAACATGAGAGTCTTTTGTGGGTAGAATGTATATTTCGCTAACCGTACAGACATTTCGTTGGAGCAATTTTGTCGTAGGAGCAGATGTAATAGATCGGTATATTGTACATTGTCAAGGATAAATGGGAACAGTCAAGATGTTATTGAAAAAAAAAAAAGTTATTGGAGCATTATCAAAATGCTGGAGACCACATCCCTATGCAAAGTTTGTGTTAACCCGTTCAAGACGAGCTGTCTTCGCTATGACACGCATTTCATATCAATTCAATTCAACTTTATTTTTGTTTCCATTAAATAAACAGGGCAAATTGTAAACAATGCATTAAAAATAATAAAAAGTTTTGGTACCTCAAAAGCTTCCCTGAATTTCCTTGTCTTGGTTTTTGTTTCAGGTTAAAGTACGTTGTCTGTGAGAATTACTCGCCCCAAAGTGCTCTCATGTCTTAGTAATCATGCAATAATGGTTTCGTACCAGAGCCAACGCTGTACAGCGTCGATAAATATTGTACGAAACCACTGACTGCGACCAGCAGCGTGCAGCCCGGTGCAGCCCAGTGTACGCATAGCTAACTGCGACCAGCAGCCCCATACGCATAGCGTAATGGGGCTTCGCATTGTAGCATTCAGGATCATGACAGAATTAGTATCGCGGGTAAATGTCAACTTAAAATCCAAACATTTCTTCGATTTGAAGACTTACCAATTAAGTTGAAGTATTGAGAACAGGCTTCGAACAACGTTTGGTTCTGTCAATAGTCCCTTTCTGTTCGAATTGATGACTGAATGTGACTCGGTCGAGAGGACCTTGGGAGAGCTACACACACTGGATACCATGGCCAGCGCATGCGCACACAAACATCTTATCCGTTCATGGATTTGAAATTTGTGTGCGGGCTGCATGTGATGTGTTCGCATGCACTGGCTGTGGTATTCAGTGTACTGTATGTAGCTCTCCTCAGGTCCTGTCGACCGAGTCACATTCAGTCATCAATTCGAACAGAAAGGGACTATAGGCAGAACCAAACGTTGCCCGAAGCCTGTTTTCAATACTTCAACTTAATTGGTAAGTCTTCAAATTGAAGAATTTATGGGATTTTAAGTTAACATTTACCCTGCGATACTAAATCTGTCATGATCCTGAATGCTACAATGCGAAGCCCGATTACGCTATGCGTATGGGACTGCTGGTCGCTGAATATGCGTATGGGGCTGCTGGTCGCAGTTAATTGCATGATTACTATGACATGAGAGCACTTTGGGGCGAGTAAGTCTCACAGTGTTAGTTATATGAAAGGTACTTTAACCTGAAACACAAACTAAGACAAGGAAATTCAAGGACACTTTTTGAGGTACCAGAACTTTTTATTATCTTTAACAAAACATATTTGCAGTAATTTGAAAAACAAAAACAAAAAGCAAAACATACGTTAACAAAAAAAAAAATGTGATCATGAGTAACAACATAATTGCATTTATAAGATATATACATAGGTATTATGCATATTTCAAGGATGGGAATGGAAATGGAGGGTCCCACTAAAAAGCCAAGCTTGTACGATGAGGGACCCTAAGAAATACATAGGAGAACGAATGATGACTTCATGAAACTACAAAGAAATACATGAAACAAAATCAAAGGAACCAATGTCAACTGACATGAAATGAAATAACAGGAAGGAACGAAAAAAAAAAAGGAAAAAGAAAAAGAAAATGAAACTGCAACACACGCCATCGTGGATACAAGCAAACTGAATTCCAGGATGTAGGAAATGATTGGGTACATATTCCAGAAAAAATACAAAAGAGCGGACATATTAAAAGGAAAGAATGGACACAATGATATATTGTTCAATAACAGTAACATTTGATGAGAACTAATATTCAACAGATTATTTTACTCTAATAATAGAAAATAATTGATATGTAATTGATTAAATATTATAAAAGAAAGATGATGACTTCATTGAGGTAATGAAACAAACCTAATCCGGTTGTATGTTTAAGATTTCAATAGAAATTATTTCAAATTATTCTTGAAAGAATTCAAAGTTTGTGCTGGTACAATATCGGTAGGAAGTGAGTACCAATACTTTTGCCCATCGTAAATGAAGGTGTTTTGAGCCAGCAGAGTTCTGAAAAAGGGCAAATGAAATCTATTTGAACGCCTTGTTGGGTAATTGTGAACGGACTGATTTCTTGGAAACGTTGTTTCAAATGTATTTGGAAGATTATTTATACATAAATTGTCCTAAATTATACAATTACAAATGCTTAATTTTCAATATTTTGTTAAAAGAAATAACGGGTCAGTATGTGACAAAAATGCAGTATGACAATGTAATACGGAGTAACATCTTTTGTAATAAAAGTAATTTATCTAAGAATGTTTGATATGTGTTTCCCCACGCAAGAATACCATAATTTAAGTATGGCAATATGAGAGATGAACATGATGTAATCAGGGACGACAAAGGAAGACAAAATATACTCTTGTTAATTATACCAATATTTTGTGAAATAGTTTTACATATGCTATCAAATAAAATTTCCATGAAAGCTTATTATCATCAGTTATTCCCAGAAATTAAATATTGGAAACATTTTCCAGTGGAGTCCCATCAAAAACAATGTCAACAGGTAGCGTCTATATAGAGATGCTAAAAAATATATTTTGTTTTTTGAAGATTAAGAGATAATTTATTTGCCTTTATCCATTTCGCGACATTTTCTAATTCATAGCTTATAGCTTATTGTATCTACAAGAGTAAGAGGATTATTGTGCGAAAAAAAAATGAGTCATCGGCAAAGAGAATGAAAGAAAGAACAGCTGATGACCCACAAAAATCATTTATATAAACGAGAAACAAAAGCGGACCTAATAAACTTCCCTGTCGGACCCCACATTTGACATTTAATATTTGTGAATTACAACCATTTAAAGATACATACTGCTTACTGTTCATGAAGTAGCTCTTGAACCACTCCAAGGCCTTCCCATGCACTCGTAATGATGTTATTTGTTAAGTAAAATATCATGATTGATGGTGTCGAAGCCTTGGAGAAGTCCAGGAACAAACCTTTTAGATGTGAAGATCTGTCAATAGCATGTGCCACTTTTCCACAAAAGTTAATAATGCATGTGTTGTGCTATGTTTTTCCCTAAATCCGAACTGAGAATTTGAAAGTATAGGCCTATTATTGAAATTCAAAAAAGTAATAATTCTTTTATTTCCCGTAGACACCTGCCTAAAGGCCGTGTCACACCTTTCCGGGCAAGCCTTGCGCTCGACTTGTGGAGAACAAGTTTTACTACGCGTACGTCCCCGCAGATGACCCGCGCATGACAAGACCTAGCACCGGAGGTGCGCACGCAAATCTTTTTACCCGCAACCATGTTTAGGCCCTGTCAAACCTATCGGGCATGCTACGCGAGCTTGTTGTGTGTGGGGAATTTCCAGTATACCGGACGATTTCTGAGGGCGGACAAGGATTTGGGCGAGTAAGAGCATGTGTCTTACTTGCTGGACGCGTTCTTCTTAAATTCTACTAGCGGGTATACTGTGTTACCTGTGTACCAGTCGCGCGGGGACTGACAACTCAGTGAAGGAATTCCTCTGAAGGAATGGCAGAAGTCCCGCAGTATGTCATTATCTTGGCTGCATACGGGGACTGCGAAGTACCTGCGCGGGAGTTGCCTACGAGGTGCTGCCATTTAGGGCCTCCTACTGACGTTGTGCGTGGACCTCTCCAGGCATCCCCGCGACTCACCCGGAAAAGTTTTGGTCATCCTCAAAACTTTGCTGCGGATAAATCGGACTTGCGTGCACACCTCCGGGCAACTACAGGCGAGATACACGCTATAGGTACTGTGAGGTGCAGACCAACTGCGGAAAAGTCCGGGTAGCAAATTTGTTTCCCCGCAAGTCAAGCCGCAAAACTTCCCCAGATACGGTATGACAAGGCCTTGAGCATGCTCAAAACTTGTTCCGAGTGAGTCGTGGGGGTTCGCTCGCAGAGGTACACGCAGAACACCAGTAGGGGGACCCTTACCGGCAGCACCTCTCAGGCAACTCCAACGCAGGTACTTCTCAGTACCTGTAAGTTGCTCTTAAAGGCGGTGTCACACCTGTCCGGGCAAGCTACGCGGGCTTGTGGCGAGGAGGTAGTTTAAAGCACGTAGAAGATTTTCCGCGGGCGGACAAGAATGTTTGCAATTTTCGCACTTGTTTCTTACTTACTAGACGCGTGCTACTTAGCTTCTACTTGCGTGCGTTCCGTGTGACTCGCGTGAGACCTTTGAAACCGATCCATTTTCTGTTACGAGCGACTTACGGGGATTGCGA
This sequence comes from Diadema setosum, assembly GCA_033980235.1. Taxonomy (NCBI): domain Eukaryota; kingdom Metazoa; phylum Echinodermata; class Echinoidea; order Diadematoida; family Diadematidae; genus Diadema; species Diadema setosum. The sequence continues at coordinate 4,704,281 of CM067065.1, read as the reverse complement.
AGTACCTGCTTTGGAGTTGCCTGTAAGGTGCTACCGGTAAGGGTTTCCTACTTGTGTTCTGCTCGTACCTCTACGGGCAACTCCCGTGACTCTTCCGGAACAAGTTTTGAGCATGCTCAAGGCCTTGTCATACCGTATCTGGGGATGTTTTGCGGCTTGACTTGCGGGGAAACAAATTTGCTACCCGGAGCTCTCCGCAGTTGGCCCGAACTTGACAGTACCTAGCACTTATCTCGTCCTTAGTTGCCCGAAGGTGCGCACGCTAGTCCAATTTTCCCGCAGCAAAGTTTTGAGCATGACCAAAACTATTTCCGGATGAGTCGCGAGGATTGCCCGAAGAGTTCCACGCAGAACACCCGTAGGAGGGTTGTAGCCGCCGCATTTCACAGGCATTTGACCCACTTGAAGTAGGTAAGTTGCCCGCTGATCTATATGCCTATATGATGGGAGTGCGTGCCTTTTGTGCGCTCTCTCTCTTTTGTCCTCTGTCCTCTGTGGCGTCGAGGACTACCTGGTCCCTTTCGGACAGGACTTCATCCGCCGAATGGACTTCAGCAGCAATTTGATGCATTTGCTGTGAATCTTTCGGGCTTTGTGGCTGTCCATCCACTGGACGTTCTCTGCCCTTGTGCACTTTCCGTCTACGGGGCATCTTCACTTCTTGAAAGCTAGTTGACAAATGATTGTTTGCCCATCCACTCGAACCAGCCTATTGTTCAGGCTAGCACTCACCTCGCAGGCGACTAGTATAACGCAGATAACACGCAGTTGTGGCGCAGGTACTTCGCAGAGCCCATACGTAGCCCGTAACTGACATAAAAGAAGCTATTACGAAGCTATCACGTGACACCCACGCGCCTAACATGCAGTTCAACGGAATACACGCAAGAAGGACTTAGGTATCACGCGTTTATCATGTAATACCCACGCCAAACTCGCCCTAAACCTTGTCCGGCCGCAGAAATTATTCTGCGTGCTGAAAAATCCCCATACGCAATAAGCCCGCTTAGCTGGTGTGACAGGGCCTTTTTTGGCAGCGGATAAATAGAGCCAGCGTGCGCACCTCCGGGTAACTACTTTTGAGATACATGCTAGGTACTATCATGTGCGGGTCATCTGCGGGGACTTCCGGATAGCAAAAATGTTCTTCGGAAGTCGCACGCAAGGCTAGTGTGACACGGCCTTAACAGAAAACAGATCAGTTTCAAAGCTCTCAGGCAGGTCACACGGAATACACACAAGTAGAAGGTAAGTAGCAGGCGTATAGCAGGTAAGAAACAAGTGCGAAACTCGCATACATTCTTGTCCGCCCGGGGAAATTCTCCTGCGTGCTGGAAATCTCTCCTCGCAACAAGCCCGGGTAGCTTGCCCGGAAAGGTGTGACACGGCCTTCAATACACTCCGGACTGGCCTTTAACTTGTTAATACATTCATGCAGCACGTGCACTCACTTATTCAATTGTCCACATTCTAGGTATCTGCATAACACATAAATCTGTATAATTTCCATATCCTCTAACGCCGGCTGATCCCTAGACGCTTTGCCAAAGTGTAAGCTTTCTTTCCAATACTTTGATACTCAGTAGATTATAGGAGAGTTAACGTGTTATCATGTGTAATCTATATGTGACCCTGCACCTCAAAACAAACAAAAAGTCGCCAGACATGAAGTTTTAGTTAAGACCATATTCTGAAAGAGCAGACTTTAAGCTTTAAAATGATGTAGAACTCATATCAAATGGACTTTCCTAACCTATCTAATTATTGGAAAGAAAGCACAAACTCAGGAAAAGTGTGAACTGAAAAAAGAGGCTCTGAAGTAGTGTGTCTATTCAAGCGCTTAATCTTTACCAAACCGTGCTGGCTGTGCGATGAATGGGACAAAAAACAGGAAGTAAACCACCAGAGTAACAACAATGAAGGGATTATCAGATTAAACTGAAATTAAATATGCCTCATTAACACATTCTGTCCATAATTAATGCCAACTTTCAAAGCAGTAGCACTATAATTTCAAAAGTTATTAAAGTTGAAAGTGAAGAGTGTGGACAAAGTTTTTCAGAAATGAAAAAGGGATTCTAAAGACACACCTAATCACACTATTCTACCAAAAATGTTCGAGATAAACTGCTAAAAAAAAACCCACACTTTTCTGCCCGTTTTATGATACCAAATCTTAGCATAATGTAAAAGAAGACCCGCTCTTTCAGAAAATATGAAAAAGTAAAGTTCGGCTAGGTTGACCCATTTCACTTATTTTCAGGCCTCAGGCAAAATCAGTGTGTGCGACTTTATGTTCGTTTTGAGGAGCACGGTCACATATAAAAGTATAATGAGACTGATGGATTTTTGATCTGATGTAAATTTTGCGTACAATTTTTTTCAAGGGGGATACCAGACCTAGCATGGGTTACGGATTCGTCATCATTATAAAATAATACCTAGTTGTTGATCTGACTACTTGAAATTAACGCGTTGTGTAAAAGGTAATCATTACTTTCACGTAGGTATGCTGTGCTCTTTTATGTTTATTTTTTTTCCTTCTTATGAATGCTTTCTTTCTTCACTTAACACGTGAATTGACATTACCAAAATACCATTTACAGGGACCTTCGATTTCCTTTTTATTCTTTCCCGTTTACATGGAATTGCGCAATTTACATGGGTTCTATCATTTGAATGGATCATTTTAAATAATCTTCCTAAAACGTGTGTGCGCTGAATGGATGAGGAAATGTGTTGAAAATTAATCTTATCTATATTTTCATTACTGTCATTGAGCAAACGATGTGACCACGCACTTTTCTGTTATTGTTAAGGTGCGGATCGGAAGTGAAATGAAATTTAATTGTCTTGATCTAAATTGAACCAAGAAATCATGAAATTAAGAACTACCTCCAGTTTTGCGTGTAATGGTTTCGCAGTCTTGTCGCATTTTGTCTCTCAAGAATCCATGTACGTTAGTCTATTCCATACTAAATTCTGAAATTCCCGTAGACTTAAAACACAGGCCACCAGGTTCCCATATGGAACGCGTTCATATATATACGAAAGTCGTGAAAAAACAAAACAAAAACAGGATAAATGACATGAAAAAAAAAACAACAACAATCGACCTTTATTTGAGGAAGAAGAAAACCTGTATGAAATAATTGTATTCACCTTCGCCTGCACTGTTTGCTTGCATACCTACACTGTTCTGACAAGCGTAAAGTGCATTGAATACTACTTTCCCTGTCTTTGTTGTGGTATATGCAAAGCTTTAGCATCAAGGAATTCATAGGCGTCATTTGACAACGCAGCTGGGCTACAGTGCTGGCCTTGGTATTCTGCAATTACTTTCACTGTCTCGTACACGCACAGACAGACAAAAATCCTATTGTTGATCTGCCGCGTGACCGACCAATCAGGGTCTTGTCCAGTCTTTGGCAAGTTGCGAGGAAAGTTTAGGGTCATGTAAATTTGGATCAGCTGGGAAATCACGGGCTCAGTTCTACCTGTAAACTGGTAGAGAAACTGTCATGGTCGACTGTAGTCTTTGAGTTTCACAGACAACATTTTACTGGAGCCCAGCGAGAAAACAATTTGAAGAGTTAAACATTTACAAAAAGGAATCTTCATCAGGAGGAGAATAAGGACATTGAAATAGAAGGTGAGCGTTCAAATGAACCATCCAAATATCCTTTCTTCTTACAGGAGCATCTGACTTTTCATATGTTTTTTTTTTTAATCTAATTTTAATGCAATTTGACATCAGACTTAGATATCTAAATGAGAGAACGATTTTGTAAACCTGATAGCAAAATATTGCACTAAAGGTATAAGCTTTAAATCTCTCTCTCTCATATATATATATATATATATATATATATACATATATATACATATATATGTATATATATACATATATATGTATATATATATGAGTATATGAATATAAGAACGACCCAAGTCCAATTTTTGGCCAAATTTAGCTTGACATGGGAAATTGTAGCTTATGCATGGACTCATCTTGTGTATAAATGATAAATCCTAATTACCCCCGGAAGTGCCTGAAATAAATGAGTTAAATCTTATATGAATGTAAACATGAAGGACTTGGGTCGTTCTTACATTCATATTATAGCGCCCTCTCTTGTCCTTCTCTCATCTCTATAGCATAATATCATGTATATGAATCAAAGAACGACCCAAGTCCATATGAATCAAAGAACCACCCAAGTCCATCACACAAAATGGCCTCTCCACAATTGATGTAAATGTTAATTGTCATAATAACATATGTTCTAAATTGTATATACAATGTTGCCTTCCCATCACAGTTAAATAGAATATTATTGGACAAATAAAACAAATATGAAGTTTTTTTAAGTTTACTTGAAATGGTCATCCATGGACTTGGGTCGTTCTTATATTCATATACTCATATATATACATATATATGTATATATATATATATATATATATATATATTATATATATGACCGTGTATCACAAAACAAGCAAAAAGTCGCACCCCTTGTTTTACGTGAGGACTCAAGAAAGATGATATGGTTAAACCTAGTCAATCTTGAGTTTTTCATATTTTCCGAAAGAGCTACCCTTCTTGTATATTATTCTTTAGGCTGGGATTTAAGCATGAATAGGAAAATGTTTCCAGCAGTTTTCTACAAACTTTTTTTTTTTTTTTGGGGGGGGGGAAAGTAGAATGATCAGGTATTTCTTTAGAGGTAGCTTTTCATTTCTTGAAATCCCTTGCTTGCACACTCTTCACTTTCAAGTGAAATAAAAAAAAAATGAAAGAATGACGAAAGTGCTTTGAAATTTAACGTTTGAAAGTATAATACTATACTGCCTTGAAAATTGACATTAACCATGGAACGTGTTGAAAAAAAAATGCTCCAATTCCACCTTGAGCTGATAGTTTCTTAATTGTTGTTGCTTCAGTGCTTTGCATCCTGGTTTTTGTCCCATTCATCACAGAGGTAGCACAGCTTGGTAAAGATTAGGCCCTAAATCAGATTCTGCACTTAAAAACATCTTTTCTCAGTTTACACTTTTCCAGAGTTGATGTTTTATTGCCAACATTCAGATATGTTAGGAGAGTCAGTTTGAATGGAGTTATACATCGTTTTAAGGCTTATAGTCTGCTCTTTCAGAATCTGCCCTTATTACTAAATTCATGTCTGGTGACTTTTTGTTGGTTGTTTAATGCAGCCTGGGCCGCATATAATCTTACTGCCCTACAATAAGACAATCTACCGTATTCTGACAGCAGAAGCATCAGGAAAAACAACAACGACAACAACAACAACAGCAGCAATAACAAACAAGCTTTACAAGTATTACTGAAAAACATATATTATATATATATATATATATATATATATATATATATATGAAGAGTTTGTTTGCAAAAACCGATAAGTCCATATTTGCCAAATGGAGATATTTGCGATTAAAGGTCAAGAAAAATAAAAAGAATAATAAGAAAATTTTTGCTTCTTTTGACCATAACTTCAAAAATGTACCTCTATATGTAGTGACCAATATATCATTTAAAAGGTATTATTTTGTACTGTATTACACAGACCATACTTCAAAATCTTCAAAAACGGACTTATCGGTTTTTGCAAACAAACTCTTCATATATATATATTTTTTTTTTGATATTCAAAGACAACTTATTTGCTTGTATCCACTCACATAATTTTTTAAATCGAAATTAACTGTCTGCACAAGGGTATTTGGGTCTTCATGTGAATCGTCGGCAAAAAGTATGAAAGACAATAAACTACCTTGTGGGACGCCACACTTTAATTCTCTCATATCAGAGTTATGATTGTTCAAAAAAGAAAAACATATTGTTTGCGATCAGTTAAATAACTCCTGAACCACTCCAAGGCTTTCCCGCGTGTACCATAATGAGACAGCTTGTATAGTAAAATTTCATGATTTATAGTGTCGAAGGCCTTGGAGACCAGGAAGATACCAATTAAATGAGAGTGATTATCTATTGTGCTACTTTATTAACAAAATTTATCCAAGAGTGACAGGTGCTATGCTTTTCACGGAACCCAAACTGCCAATTTGTAAAAGCACCATGAATTATCAGAAAATTCAACGTTCTTTTATGTATGATTTTTTTTTCTTAAATCTTGGACAAACAAGATAAAGAAATAATCCTATAATTAGTAATATCTAATTTATCTCCATTCTTATATATGGGAATAACTTTAGCTATTTTCATTTGCTCCGGAAACACACCCGTTGGCATTGACAAATTAAAGATATGTGCCAGAGGATCCACAACAATAGATTTAACACCTTTCAAAATCATATTGTTTATGTCATCATAACCTGAACTTTTATTGTTTTTCAAGCCAGATACAATATCAATAACCTCATATCTAGTGGAAGGAGTAAAAAAGAAAATATTGAATGCATATTATACTGGTTTAAAAAAATCAGAGAAATGTTTGTTAGTATGAGGCATTTCTTAAGAGATACTTTCTCCAATTTTTGTAAAATATGCGTTTAAATATTTGCTGTATCCGCAGAATTATCAGTGATTTCATCATTAAATCTTATTTTCGGTACACCAAACTTTTCATTTCATACATTCATTGCTTGTTTTGATACAATTCATGTTCTTTTTAAATCACATCTATATCGTTCTAATTGCTTATACATATTTTTTTCTTTTCAATACGTATCATCTTAGTGAGGGTATTCTTATACGAAATATATTTCATTCGTGCTTGTTCAGTTCTTTTCATTTTAAATGCATAAAACATTTTTTTTTCTATTTATCGAACGCAAAATGGACTTCGAAATCCAAGGAAGCTTTGGTGTTGTTTTATAATTCCCTCATTTATCCTTTCTTTTAGGGATGTAAATATTCAAATGATTATTAAAAATATCCAAAACATTATTCAAAGCTCAATTAATGTCGTTAGTATCAAACACACAATCCCAACTGAGATTATCCAAAGAAGCACAAAGAGAAGACAAATTTTCTTGGGTTAACTTACGCTTCAAATATGGCTGGGATGAACTATTGCTAATGTGGCTGAGGTTAAAATGCGTCATTATTGTAAAATGATTAGTGATATCTGATGAAATTATCGACGAATCTGGCAGGGTTAAAACATTACTAAATATATTGTCAATTAAAGTGGCCGACTGACGGGAAACGCGAGTCGATTTCGAAATAATTGGTAAGATGAAAGAGGATAAGAATGTCTGAAGAAATTCTCACGAGATATTATCCCTTGTGTGTTTTAAGAAATCAATATTGAAATCACAGAATATAAAGGAGTCTGACTTAATAAATAAAGGGTTGGTAAGCAGCTCAGTGAGATACGATAAAAAAAAAAAATCTTTGTTGTTGGAATTTGTAGGTCTGTAAATAATACCTATCACAATGTTTTTATTACCTGGAACAGTAATCTCAATGAAAAATGACTTAGCCACCGACCCCCTCTGGCCTTCTCTTTTTTAACATTTTCATTTCTCCTTTGCTCTCCAATCCCTACACCTTATCTTATACAGCTTGCCTCAGTCTTGCCTTATATTCATCCCTTTCTTACCGATTTCTCACATTTAATCTATATAGTCTATCTAAAACTTTTTGCAAGTTAACGGAAAAATCCACCTCAATATACATAAGAATTGAGTGGTTGCAACAATTTTCACAATATATTTCACAATATTTTCACAATATATATATATATTTTTTTTTTTCAAAAAAAGGTTAAAGTGCACATTTCCTCTACTTGTCACTGACGTATGATAAAGGTCATGTTATTTCCCCTGCCATATTCATGAAAGAGGCAAGTCAAGTGTTGTTTTATCATTTGAGAAAAGTGAAAGTATATCGATTTTTCTTTATTTTTTTATTGTTGTACACATGTGACATCACAAGCTGTAGTAGTGTTCTCATCCAGCAGTGACTGAGCAGAAACTTAAAAGAAAGTATAACAGTCTCAAACTCTCACTGGTGTGTTCTAATAATATTGCTGCATTCACTCCATCCGCATGTCTATGAAGGTGGACTTGTCCTTTAATTACGAAACAAACCCTTCTCCTTGCTTTTCTCTGATGAGGCATAACGTTGCTACATATATTTTTTATCAGTCGGATCGTGGACATACCATTCACTTAAGCTTGCGTTATTGAATTCAAAAGAGCCAATTATCATAGTTTCTTTCTCTTTCTACGTTTTCACAATAATCTCTGAAAAGTTCTCAAAGTTCTCTGATAATGTCTTACTGTACAAACACAAAAATGAAGTAGCTATTACTTAATTTTGTCTTGTAACTAATTGGATTCAGAATGACAACACTAGATGCATTTGATAGAATTTCATCTTTGAGAAGGGGGATTTTTCAGACATGTAAAAACAAGATGTACCGTGGTAAAAACTGATTTCTTACCACAAGCCATTGCAACTTAAATGATAGGCTTTGTACGTTTCACGCTTTTTCTTTAATGGATATTTACCCAGCCAATAGTCAAAATCATCAATTTGCACTTTAGCTGTTGTCCTCGTAGGTGAAATGTTAAACAACTAAAAGGTGCCTACAGGTTATTTGAAACATGTGAGTTGTGAACATAAGAAGTTGCCTGACTTTAAAATCAAATGCAGCAGCGAATAGCATTATGAGCATTAATAAATTCGGAAATTAAAGCACATGAGTGGACCGAAGTGTTTCTTTGGTAGTCGTGAAGTAGACCGTGGTTGCACATTACGTCATATTAGGAAATTATCAATGTTCCAATACATTATAGACGATGTAAATCTTTACAATACATCACGATTCCTCAAGCATGGAAGATATATTATACGCTTATTTACTGAATTTTCTTCTTTCTTGTTATTCTAATACGAAGCAGGAAAAGATTCTAATCAGTTCAGAACCGTCCACGTACTTTCTTTGGGGCTAAACTTTTGAGATTTGATCGTTTTAAATCTAGTTTAGTATGAAAAGTGAAAGTATAGATAATACAAAACACGTTCAACTGAATACCATGCAGTATGTTATCTATGCCGCATTAAATTTCGTATGTGTGTACATGTATTCGAAATTACAATCCAAAAATGCAAGTTAACCACAACAAAACTAAATTATGTACACATTCTCACATGTTTGCTTGCTTTTAGCGAACTTAAAAATTGAAATAAGATAAGGAATAACAAAAGTAAAAAAAAAATGTCATGGAGAGTAGTATGCCTGTATGCATGGTTCTACATTTTGTAGAATACGTCACGACAATGTGAAATAACAGTTTCGTGATTATAACTGAAAGAAAAATTGAAATTACATGTTTGTTACAAACATGTTGAGTGGATACTTAAAAAAATATATTTCGTTTGAATCGATGACTACATTTTTGCAAAGCAGGTAAATTGGGAATTTAGCACTTGTACTAGCATTTTACCTTTTCCCCTTTGACCGCATGGTCAACATTATATCAATAATAACTACTAGCTGGTAACATCTATTTTCCTGTCAATGCTTTGAACTATTTCCAAAATCTGGGGTAAATGTGACTTTCGAACATTTTACCTTGACCTTTGACCATATTATGGCCTAAACCTGTCCCTACATAATGATTGCATGGAAATGCATATATACATACAGAGTCCATTGAGTAATCTCCAAGGTATGGGGAAAAGCGTAATTTCAGTATTAAATATTACCATTTTAGAATTTTAACCTGACCCTTGACCATTGAGCTTTGACCCTTGACTTGAGCATGTGCAACCAAAAATTGATAGGCACAATTTCGTCCAATCAAACATACATAATTATTCTAAGTTTTATTTGGATGCCTCAAACGGCTCTTAAGTTGCGCTGTCCTCAAATAGTTGATTATTGACATAAAGATGGAATGAAGGATTGACGGATGGACACCCCCCCCCCCCCCCCTCAAAAAAAAAATGCCTCCGGCGACACCTCGTGGCAGAAACAAAAATAAAAAAAAAAATAAAAGAGCACGGCAACAGAATGATAATGGCTTAAAGCCCATTGCTCGGCTATCGGTCGGACTGAAAGTATACCGTAAATATTATATTCACAAGATTCCAATGGCATATTATTTCGAAACAACTTAGTAATTCAGCAAGCAAGCAGGTGAATTACAGAAAAAGAAATCATAACGACAACAACCTCTTATGTACTAAGGAAAAAACAATAAAGCAAACGTATTTATTTTCTTATTTCTTATAGTGAGACTTTCCGGAAGGAGGTTATAACAGGCACGCGTTTCCAGAAATTGTTTCGAATTGATCCTAAAAAGGGAGGTCATGCTTAACAGATGTTTCAATTGACCAATAAACCACAGACTTTCGACTATTATTAAAAAAGAATTGTTATAAAGAAGTCCTCGTTGAAGCTTGCCATCTTTATAATAAATGAAATGTTGCTTACCACAGTCGATTAGTTAAAACACAGTGCTGAACATTCCAAATCCTAATTTGCTTTAGCGTTCTTTTCATTTATTAATTTGGTCATTTGAAGAAACACAAATGTTCTGATTTGACCCTGACTTTGCACATGCGCAAATCGCAACCGTGAACTGCCTTCTTTTTTTTATGGTCGTCGCTAAGAAGAGTACGGCGGAGGGGAGTAGTTCGGTTGGCTTGTGTGAACGTTGGGGGTGGTGTTCTTAGAAGACGGGTGGAGTACAGGCGGCTCAGCCAGTTTTGGCTGCCCACCTAAAGGCGGTTGAGTTGGGTATGTTGTCATGACTCCCGGAATCTGCTGGCCCTGAACTGGTCCTGGCTGCACGACGTAATACACGGGCTGGGGTTGATTGGGTACTCCAACTGCTCATCCAAATGAAAAAAAAAAATGCGAGACGGAAAACAACAGAAAGATAATGAATACAATTAAAGTTACCCTGCATCACAAAACCAACAAAAAGTCGCAAGACATGGATTCTTAGATAAGGGCAATACTCAAAGAAACATTGATCAAAATTACTATATAAATCTGTTGTACACTGTTTTGTATTTCAATATACTATTATATAATGTTTCTTCTAATATTATTCATTCAAGGAAAATATTCATACGTCATCGCAAACTTCAATATTCTTTTGAAAGGATTTAGAAAGAAGCGAGTTACTTCCTACAACTATATGGCTATTAACTTAATGATTTTTTTTTTCTGTTTCTGTCTTTCACAAAAGGGCACATCTATTTCAAAATAAGGTTATGTTTATTGTTTGGACGGCATGGAAGATCAACGATGCGGTGAAGACAGAGGTTGATAGGTGTTTATTCAGGCTTTGATTTTCAACAAATAGCGAATGCATAACAACACACTTGATCAGAGAGTTTGTCAATGAGGTGATTACAAAATCCACTGTGTAAGAAAGACATACCTTGGAGGGTGGTAATATACCAGCATGTTGAGATGGTGGTCCTCCAGCTGTAATTATGGCCTTGTGTAAATGAAAGAAACAAAACAAACCATCAAAATGACAAAGAAAAAAATAAAAATGCAAATAAACCGCTAATTTGGGGAAAGAATTTAGATTTGTGTGGTAAAGCTGCGAAAAGCTTATGAGCAAGTTTAGGTGTGAAGGACATTATCCTCTGAAAAGACGAGAGTTTACAAAAACACAGGAACTAATAATGTTAACAAATCAAATCAAATCAAATCAAATCAAATCAAATCACATCACATCAACCCACCGTTGTATGCGGTGGAGGTGGAACACAGCAGGAACAATTTTGTGCACAGCATGCCGCACACGAGCTAGAGTCCCCTTCAGTCATTCTGACTTACGTGGCGCAATATACCAGCGGAAAAATGTCCACCACAAAGAGGAAAATGGAAGTCATTATGAGAAATGCGTCGATGGTCATCCGTCCACCCTGGCAAGATACGGACAGAAAATATTTACCATAACAATTGTCTCTCGTAGTTTTGCAATTTCTCTTCTTTTTTTTGGAATAATTTTCTTCGTAGAGGGATTATTTCTAGACTATCAAAATCTTATTGCTAAATAGACAACATATGAAAAACAGTCAGAATGGAAATGCATGGTACTTATAATAGTATAAACCAACTAAACTTATCGTCATTAAAAAACAAATATATTATAGGCTTTATTCTTTATGCGTCATTACCAAATTTTGTTTTGTTATGTAACTGACCCATAAATATGCTACGAATGTTGATAAATCACTTCCCGAGGGTAAACAGTACGTGATCTTACTGATAATAATGATAAGGATGGAGTATTTTGACGCTATGGAAAATATGGGCAATAGTGAAATGATGTTTTCACTATTGATGTATGGGAGAGCTAACTGGCTCCTTATTTACTATCTATCCATATGGGTAAGATAGAAGCATATTTTCAAATTCAGTTTTCTCGAGCAGGCGGTGATCATTGTTGACGCATGGAATATCATATTAAAGGGAAAATTGATTTAAATGTGTGATCTTATTTTTGGCAAAAGATTGTTGAAAAAGTCTGAAAAACTCATTCAAAGTCGACATTTGCTCGTGCAAATGAAAATTTAGTAGCACTGCTGTCTATTGTTCTAACTCTGTCATGCACTAATTTTTAACAATGAGTTGTGCATCAAATGAAAGAAGAGAAGTGTATCTTTCAATCCATGTACAACTCATAAAGCAAACTCTTTATGTAATTATGATCGCAAAGAACTGCAATGAAACTTGGTTTCTTTTTTTCTGGGACACGCTGTGTTGTGAGCAGTTCTGCATCAGGTAACATAACGAAATAATGTGTTTGTCTGCTGACGCGGTGAGTGTTAGAATCAACAAGTATGTATAGTGTAAAATGTTAGTGTCATGAAGTAATATATCGCCTTTTCAATTGTCATAATAATAATAATAATAATAACAAAATTATCTTAGCAAAAACTTACGGGTGAGTAATCACATTGGAACCAATAGGATGTCGGCTTGCAATACCAACTTCTGGAGGAGTAATTTCTCTCAACAAGCTCAGAGCTTGCAGCGCAGATATAAACGATAAAGAGGAAAAAGGCACAGGCACATCCGAGTGAAGAAAGGACGATACAGGCCGTTATCTGTAAGAAAGGTAAGGAAAGTAACAGACAGTGAGTAACAAAAAACAACAACACTCAAACAGACATGACGTGATCCGAAATAAATGAACAATAATTGGAAGGATTCGATAAGTTTATTATTTCGAAACCACCATTGTGATAAATTTAATAAGAAATAATAAGTTTGCTGACTGATATTATTAGGTGTATAAATGAAATATATGTTTATATATATATATATATATTTATATATAAATATACATTATCAATATGATTTCATTTGAAAATTTACTATAATTATAATTATTATTATTATTATCATTATTCAGTTAATTTTTTTTGTCATGAAAATGCTTCAGGAAGAAATATATATATCAGAAACGGGTGTGGACGTGTCAAATCTCTTCATTTTACAGTAACTAAATGAACAGACTCATCGGTAACATCGCTGAACAGCAAACAAAAAAAAAAAATGAAAATGAAAATGATTATCCCTGCAGAGAACAACTCATTACGTAACTTACCGCAGATTTTTGTTGATATTTGGACGCAACAAGACCTGAGATGCCTGCTGGTGCAAAAAACTGAAATGATACCAAAAAAAAAAAAGGCTTTAACGTAGAATATTGGCTAAAACATGTATAGGTTTGCTGGAATGAAATTAAATCAACAACAAACAAGCAGAAAACACTATAAACACAAAACACAATTTAAGAAAATGATCGGTAAACCAAATAAGGACAAATAGTGAAAACATAAATGAGGCCATTATCCAAACAACCATGTAAAGTAATTCCTTTTACCCAAAATATTTTTTTTTGTGGTGTAATCGTAATGTGGAAAATTTCTTTAGAGTTAACTGACAGAGAAGACTCGCATTCAATTAGATTATATTTGTATATGTGACCGTGCATCTCAAAACAAACAAAAAGACGCACCCTTGATTTTACGTGAATACTCAAAACAGGTGAAATGGGTCAACTTAGTCAATCTTGAGTTTTCCAAATTTTCTGAAAGAACTATCCTTCTACATTATTCTTTAATTTGGGATCATAACACGCATGGGAAAGTGTGTTTTCCGCAGTTTTTCTACCACCACTTTTTGGAAGAGAGTAAAATGATCCGGAATGTATCAGAGGCCCCTTTTCATATCTTAAAATCCTTTGTACACTCTTCACTTTCACACTTTCAAGTCTAATAACTTTTGAAAAGATAATGCTACTGCTTTGAAAATTGGCATTAATCATGGGCAAAATGTGATAATAACACATCCTTAATTTCATCTTAATCAAATAATTCCTTCATTGTTGTTGCTCCGGTGGTTGTCATACTGTGTTATGTCCCTTTCAATGCACAGCTAGCGCGGCTTGGTGAAAGATTAATGGCTTGAATAGACCCTGCACTTCAGAGCCTCTTTTCTCAGTTCACACTTTTCCAGAGTGTGTGCTTTCTTCCCAGTATTTACATAGGTTAGGAGAGTCCATTTGAATTAAGTTATATATCATTTTAATGCTCTTTCAGAATCTGCCCTTAACTAAAAATCCATGTCTTGCGACTATTTTGTTGGTTTTCTGATGCAGGTTTATATTATATATATATATGTATATATATATATATATATATATATATATATATATATGAAGAGTTTGTTTGCAAAAACCGATAAGTTCATATTTGCCAAATGGAGATATTTGCGATTAAAGGTTTAAAAAAATAAAGATAATAATAAGAAAATTTTTGCTTCTTTTGACCATAACTTAAAAAATATACCTTCATATTAGCAATGCTAAAAGGCTGTCAAATTTCTAATAATTTGCACTGAGAATACATTTTTTTTTTACGATTTCAAAAGAGTTAGGAAGGCTATACGTACATTCTCTATCGATAAGTTATCCTTTCTGGAACATGACCCATTTGTAGAACAAATGCCCGTAATAATTTCAGCAAACGTCAATAGCGTACACAATCCGACCGACAGGGCTAACTTTTCTCAAAGGTGTCCTTTATTCTAACAAAGCTTTCAGCTCAAACAGTGAAAAGGTTTAACCAAGGAAAGAATGAGCTTATAGAGCAGTAGTTTCATAATTGTTAAGGCGATATGTGATTCTGATGGACAGACAGATCAAAATTTACTTGCTATTTTACGTTTGTATTCGCTAAAATTGTATAAAATACTGCTTAATACTGAAACCCATGTTAAACAAAACTGGAAGTTTGTGTAATTTGTAATATCCTTGCGTTTAGATATCTTTCCGATGAGGTTTTGGAGACAATCTGCACTTTAGATTCTCGAAGTTTTGCTTATGGACGTTCGGTCCGAAAGAAAAATAATAACTGATAATTACAATTATTATATCATTGCACGATAAAGTAATGTATCTTGAAAATATCAATAAATTACTTTAATAGTTTCTCATACCCAAAAGTGAATAACGTTCAGCAGCTTATTTATCTTAAATAACAAGAGGAAAACATTTTGCATACGGATGTGCCTTGGTAGAAGAAGTCCATAGATTGCGTACATTTTTTTTTTTTTTTTTTTACTACGGCAGGATCTGCTTTTTTGACTACAAGAGTTACTTCAGCATTTTTCATGTCATCTGGAAAAGTTCCCTAATAGAACAGAGATTGAAAATATGTTTCAATGTGGAACCATATAAAAAACATATATAAGCAGATTCACACATTTTCATCGGTAGGACTAAGAAATGAAGTTGATTCAAAATTTTGTGAAACACCCACCATTAGAGTCAATTGATGCAGCTAATTCAGGACTAATATTGTTAAACATACAAGCAATTTCGAATGGGTCCTTTACTCTAATTTCATCTTTATTGATAAAATCGGGGAAAGTTATCTGCCAAAAGAATCAAATCGTTCAAAGCTATTGTAGATGATATTCAAATGTATGTGCAGTATTCACTCTGGTATTATTCCCCTTGGACGTTCACTTAGCAGCTCCGCACATGGTAAAATTCCGCTGCGAATAAAATCTTGTCCCGATGAGAAGATCCTTGCATAATTTGGTTTATAATAAAGCTTGAATTAAACTCTTTCAGGTATTAAAGATAAACGATCTTGAGTAATGTCTACTTTAAGTATGCTGTTTTGGTTAAACTGTAAATCGTTCAAAGTTGTAAGGATGATATTGTATATATATATATATATATATATATATATATATATATACATATGAAGAGTTTGTTTGCAAAAACCGATAAGTCCATATTTGTCAAATGGAGATATTTGCGATAAAAGGTCAAGAAAAATTAAGGGAATAATAATAAAAATTTTGCTGCTTTTGACCATAACTTCTAATATACCTTTATATGTAGTGATCAATATATCATTTAAAAGGTATTATTTTGTACTTTATGACAAAGACCGTATTTCAAAATCTTAAAAAATGGACTTATCGGTTTTTGCAAACAAACTCTTCATATACATAATGTATGTGTGTGTGTGTGTGTGTGTGTGTGTGAAAAGATTGTTTCCAGAAAGCAAATCCATTGAAAAAATTATGGAATTAGCGCCTTTAATTGGAAGCAAGCTCTTCAAACATCATAAATATATTAGTATGATCCATATTGTTTATAAAAGCTAATGCACACACCCTAATCAATGATTAAAGTTTATAGTCCAAGAATGTGCATATTCTGATGTTTATTGTGCAAAGTCTACTTTATCTTCTGCTTTGATTAATGATAAACGTACTTGATAAAATATCAACTGAACCTAAACAGATGTCCATCCATACAAATAAGCAATAATAAAAAAAAAAAAAAAAAGGAATTAACTTCCGCAGTCCACGTACGCTACCAACTCAATAGACAGCAATTGTGACCCTGCGTCACAAAACCAACAAAAAGTCGCCAGACATGGATTTTTAGTTAAGAGCAGATTCTGAAAGAGCAGACTCTAAGCTTTTTAATGATATATAACTCAATTCAAATGGACTCTCCTAACCTATTTAAATATTGGAAAGAAATGACACACTCTGGTAAGTGCGAACTGAGAAAACAGGCTCTGAAGTACTGGGTCTACTCAAGCACTTAATCTTTACCAACTATGCTAGTTGTGGGATGAATGGAACAAAAAAACAAGATGTTGACTACCGGAGCAACAACAATGAAGGGATTATCAGATCAAGCTGAAATTAAGCATGCCTTATTAACACATTCTGCCCATAATCGATGTCAACTACCAAAGCAGTAGCACTATCCTTTCAAAAGTTATTAGAGTTGAAAATAATGAGTATGGGCAGGTAAGAAGAAGTGAAAATAGAGGGCTCTATGAGAGACTCCAAATCACACTATTCTACCACAAAGTGTTCGAGAAAACCTGCTGAAAACACACATTCCTGTTTGTTTTATGATCCCAAACTTTAAAATAATGAAGCAGAAGACTTGCTCTCTTAGAAAATAAACTAAATTTTGGTTAGGTTGACTCATTATACCTATTTTCAGTCGTCACACAAAATCACTGCCTGCGACGTTTTGTTCGTTTTGTGATGCGCGGTCATATTTAGTCTGGCTTTCTTAAATAAACTATCAGATAAATTGGCCCTGCAATGGTATGCAGATATAACACCCAGTCATTTCCTTGAAATCGTTCATTCAATCTTCCTCCCTTGGTTATATAATACCTTTTTTTCATTTCTCTCAATACACGTAGGCCTATATAATGCGCACTGTGAGATTTCATGAATTCGTAACATACAATGCAGATTCAATCATATAGAACTTATTTTAACATTTATTAAGTACTATGTGTAAAACTAAGAGTGTTTGCCGTAGTTGATTCTTTTTCACTTATTTGTTTGATACGAGGGTGAGGTGGGACAAGAGATGTTTGCTACAGTTCATTTCCCTTGGATTTGATTGAATGTTCGACAATTAAAAGTAATAACTAGAAGTCAAAACTGAAACTGCTTTCATTCGCTTATCATACAATAATTCGCATGTATAGTATTGTATTTTACTTGATGTCTTGTACTTCAAACAACATAAAAAATACAATTTGTCAAATGTAATTATTATACTGTGCGCCATACACTTTCTTTCGTTGGATGGAAATAAGTTGAAATTGAATTCATTTTTTTTTTCATTTATTTATTTTCATACTTCTCGTACATGAATGTAACAACAGAAATAATAATACAGGTTCTTTTACCAATATAAACAATGTGCAAAAAATATACATGGTAATATCACATCAGTTGAAATGATAACTGGTCGAAAATCGAATGGGGTTTAACAAAGAGAAGTATGACGTGACCTACATGAAAGCAAGCTTGTTTGGCTGTAGACCACGAGTAGTCAGTGTTTGTGAAAAAGAATTGAAAGTCGCTTTACCTCAACGGCAGTCCAGATGGGCGTTGCATATAGTATGAATATCTTGCCCTGATGATAATTGCTATGACGCCGAAGAGGCAAAGGAGGCCTGCACCAATCAACTGCAGCATACTCTGCACCTGTTTAGACATGATTTACATAGACGAATTTACTGATTCTAAGTCTGACACTTGTAAATGATTCTTAATAGAGTTGAATGCTAGTTGCTACCTTTATATATATATATATATATATATATATATATATATGCAAACAAACAAACAAACATACACCATTATTTCTGCCATTCAAGTGTATGAAATTATAAGACGTCACAAAAAAAACTTGAAATGAACAATTGGAGGTAGATTGCTGTTATACCTGGAGCCATTAACACGGATGAACAGTACCATATGTCCGAAAAAAAAAATACAACGGTACTATTCGCAATGATATCTTAAAACATATAGAATCAATCTATATACCAATTCAGGGTATAAAACTATAACTCATTGCCCACATCTAACAGAAACCCCATTCGGTTTGCTTCAGTGGTCAAAGAGAAATTAGGAATTTTGTAGAGGATGTTGGGAATCTCTTCCCTCCAAGTTCTGTCTATTGTATTGACACATAAGATCATCGAAGTGCTAAACTTTGAAGAATTAGATTCATGACATGCTTTACAACAGTCCATATTTCTCTGTGACCGCTTAACCAAATCGAATGGGATTTTCTACAAAATAGAGCTAAAATGTTATATTTCAATGCAATGAAGTATCATTTAGACGATTTAATCTCATTGTATTTTTTGTTTGGACATACTGTAAACAGGTGTCTGTATAGCTTTCATCAGCTGTAGATCACTTGCTCTTCAATGACTGACTGACATGTCATTTTATTTCAACAAGAATAGTTCTTGTTTTATTTCGATGTGATAGGTATTTTTAAGAGGCACATTTCATGTTCATGTTGAACATTCATTGAAATTCCAGATTTCCTTCCAAATCGTTCTTAATGGTGGAGCATAACAGGTTGAAATGTGTTTACAATTAAGGTCTCTTCTTTTATTTCATGTATTTGATATCTTTGTACTATTTTGATCTGATGGTACTTTTCTATAAACGAAAAAAAAATGATATCAGGATGTCAGCTTTAAACTGGTAAGGTTAGGCTGTTTCGAAAGGCATAGGAGCCACCCAAGGGCCTATTAGCGTCTGTAAGAGTCATTTTTTTTTTGCTTTGCATTTAGTTACATCATCTTCCAATTTGTTTTTCATTGAATTTCTATTTCTTGTATGTGAAGCGTGGGTTACACATTGCTATTTTTGGATTTGTTGTAGTTAATGCTTATTTGAAGAACATGCAATATGTGATGAAGCCTTTCGGGTTCTAAAAATCGGTAGGGGCTTATATTAGATTATTGCTTATTTAAAGGCCTATAGGCAGTAGTCTATTGGCAAATTGATATACATTGTATGTGGCAAATGCATCACATATGCATTGACATTGCATTGGGTGGAGATGTGACGTTACTTTTATTTCAGATCTGATACTACCAACATAAACATCACACTTGCGTTTTCAAAGTATTTTTTTTTAAAGGCACATTTATACCAAATATGTATTAAATCAGCAATTTCTTGCGTTCTTATTTAAGAGTTACTGTAATCTCGGAGTGAACACAGGATGAAACTGCACACAATGTCAGCTGACTTGCAAAGTATTCTCAAAATAATCTATTTGAAAATGTTCTACCTCAGCTTTAATATTCATGAAGAGTGAATTGTAACGTTTGGCTCACCCTCACGCTTTCTTGAGTTGCCCGTAGCCTCCCCTCATTCGTATGTGGCGTGACGATTGTAGCAACCTGTGCTGTTGGTTGCACGGGAGGGAGCTGTACAGTCGCCATAGCTTCCTTATCGTCAATGCATTCGGCCAAAATGAAAATGAGTGTTGGACAAAATTAGGACAAAAATGAAATGTATCAAAGAAACAGAAAAAAGAGAGTATGAAATATGAGGAATGAGAATAGGGTTAATTACAAACAACGTCACTTACATTCCAAAGTGTATATAACCTGATCAAGAATGAAATCCCTATGTCGTATCGTCTTGCATTTGTACTAGACGGGCTGAACATGGAGTGTTATACACTCGAAATACTTCAGACACTTTTTTGTTTTGATTGTTTTCTATTCTTTACAGGGAACCTTACAAAACAACAACAACAACAACAACAACAACAACAACAACAACAACAACAACAACAACACAAAACAGCCTTGTAAGAACTGGAGATTCTTAGCAACTTAATTCTTCTGCTAAATTTCAAAATGAGACACAACAGATTGGCCACTCCTGCTGAATTGTACAGATCCCGCTGTGACAGGCAGCACAGGTTGCAAATCCACTCCTGCGAGAAGGCCCTTTGTCTTGAATTATTACGAGACTTTGCACTTCTGAATAAAGATAATGGTAATTGCACGTACCGCTAGGGATAATTAAATACTAGTCCAAGTTAAACAAACATACGAATAAACCATGCGGACAGATATATTTTAGCACATTAGCTAGTCACACTTTGACTTCATTTTGTATTTGTGTTCCATGTAGACTACACAACGAGATACTCATTGCTGTCATATGCAAATTGATCATGAATTAAATGATGTATGAAGAGGCAAAGAAAATACTTGTTTAGTTGTATACTTCAGTTTTAGTGCATTTCCTTTAGTCAGAAATTCAAGAGTGTAAAAATTGTTTGATCAAGACAACAACAACAACAACAAAACAACACAAAACAAAGCAAAGGAAACATCATCGTCTGTATAGTTGGCGGCAATCTGATTATGATGTTTTTATTGTGCGTTATCATATTCAAAAACCTTTTCTCCAATATGCTTGCTTCCAACGAGTTCATACTCTCAAAAATCTGCATGCTGATAAATTGCAACACGTATTGTTTTTTTTTTTTTTTTGTCCTTTTTGTTGAATGGATTACTGGTCGTAGATTCAAATTTATGGTGCAAACTCAAGAGAAAAAAAAAAGCAAACAATAAGCGTGTCATTGCTTTTGTTACCTGTGTAAATACACATGTAGGTGACAAATCATTTTGTTACTTTGTGCAGCGGTACCTATTATTGAATTTGTATTATTTGAATAATACTATACTATACTATAACATACAAACTACTACTATACTATACAGACTATTGTTAAACCTCTTTTTGGTGCTTGTGTATTTGTGAGCATACCACCTCTTTGACTCAATGCACCCAGTAGGCCTATATTGTAAGATTATAACACTAGTGCATTATATTATTTTTATTATAATTATCAAGGTAAAAAACAGACAATGCTACTTACATTCACAGAACTGATAGGCTATATGTGACCTGCTTTACGATGAAATTAATACCAAAGCATATATATCGTATCTTTTTGCATGTATTTGCACGGCCTGAGTATAGAGTGTTGGCTCCCAGTAATGCCTACACTCTTGTTCTTTCTTTCTTTCTTTTTACACGCTACACTAACGAAAACAAAAACGAAAAAAAAAACAACAACAACATTGTAATGTCTAAAGATCTAAAGGTTAGCAGTATTCGGCAACAACCACAAGAGAATTTATGCTTCTTATAAAAGATTTTGTTTTTCGTATTAATGTGCTGATTTTGGTCTTATCCTGCCAGGACTTTGTACGGGCATTATAAGTAGTCTTCAAACTGAAACCTGGCGGTATTTCTTCAACGCGTTCATTTTTCCTCTTTACCAGTACAACACTGTATCGAAAGTGGGTAATTAAAGTTCCATCTTATGGAGTCGTCACGGGCCAAAATGGTATTGCACATAGCTCATTCAGTTTATATATACCAGGAAATGACATGACTCATGTTTTCTGATGCTTTAGACAAGACTGAAGGTTCAGATACACGTTCTGAAACTATATAGGGTCTCAGTTTAAGATGGGGAAATAGATTGTGCGACATCATATTCATCTCTCCCTATTCACATTCCAATTCCAATTCATATTTATTGGGTTTTCTACTTGAACATATTACAAAATGCAACAAAGCTATACTATCCTTCCATTTTTGAAACACGACTAAAATTCTACGTGCAATTTTTTGGTAACATGTTGACAATATTTGACCGTGCACCTCAAAACGAACATAAAGTCGCACACACTGATTTTGCGTGAGGACTGAAAATAAGTGAAATGGGTCAACCTAGCCGAACCTGACTTTTTAATATATATTTTTCTGAAAGAGCGGGTCTTCTTTTACATTATGCTAAAATTTGGTATCATAAAACGGGCAGGAAAGTGTGTGCTTTTTTTTTTGCAGTTTCTTTCGAACATTTTTGGTAGAGTAGTGTGATTAGGTGTGTCTTTAGAATCCCTTTTTTCATTTCTGAAAAACCTTGTCCAAACTCTTCACTTTCAACTCTAATAACTTTTGAAAGGATAGTGCTACTGCTTTGAAAGTTGGCATTGATTATGGACAGAATGTGTTAATGAGGCATGCTTAATTTCAGTATAATCTGATAATTCCTTCATTGTTGTTACTCTGGTGGTTTACTTCCTGTTTTTTGTCCCATTCATCGCACAGCCAGCACGGTTTGGTAAAGATTAAGTGCTTGAATAGAAATGTACTTCAGAGCCTCTTTTCTCAGTTCACACTTTTCCTGAGTTTGTGCTTTCTTTCCAATATTTAGATAGGTTAGGAGAGTCCATTTGATTTGAGTTATACATTATTTTAAAGCTTAAAGTCTGTTCTTTCAGAATATGGTCTTAGCTAAAAATTCATGTCTGGCGACTTTTTGTTTGTTTTGAGGTGCAGGGTCACATATACTGCTGCAACAAACCGGTCCTGTTAATTTTCCTCCGAGGACTTCGGTATGAAGCTATTTCACGGGAGTAATCATTGTGGCAGGATCAAATGTCATTCCTGCAAAATTTCATCATATATATAAATATTTTGGACATCATGCAGTTTTAGGTGTTAGACCCTATCTCTTAAAAATTTATGATAATGTAAAATTTTCTTCTTTATGGGAATGTATAAATCAAAGCAACACAATCATGTGTCAACTGCACAACGATATCATCGTCTCAATGTCATCCAACTGATGAAAATATAAAATTCTACTGGCTGACTTTATACGCCAAACGATGAAGTCTTTTACCAAACTCAAAGACAATGGTTAAAAAAAAGGGTCAAGAGCTGAATCTGGCTGTGAGTAAAGTGAGTTGGCAAAAGCAAAATCATTGCAATTGGGGTTGCCAGGGAAAAGGTGATTGTTTGGAAATCATGTCATATTATAGTTGTGATATCTAAAGATATCAAGGACCAGATGGTATGGTACCTTGTCTTTTTGTTTATTATCATTATGTCTTCGTTCTTTGTCAATGCGATTTGATTACCTGTCATGTGCAAAATCAGCCATGAATTATTATGAATCATGTGTTTATTTCTGAAAGTGATCAGAGTTGATTATATTGTACCATGCAGAAACAATAAAATGAAATGAAATGAAAAATGAAGGCCAGCATGCCTATCAAGAGACGGAATTCCTTAATACAGAGGGTTGTCAGATTGTTGCTTGTCGATGTATGATTTTTCTGATTTAATTATGGAAATTTGTCACGAACAATAATGCCGCATATAGATGTTAGGTTATAAAGATTAAAAAAAAAAAAAGATCCTAGAGTTTGTCTGAGTGAAATCAAACTTAGCTGACAAGGTGACTCCTCTAACCTGTTTGTTTACAAAGTGTTTGTTGAGAAGAAAAAAAAAAGAGCTTTGGTAAGATTACTCAAGTATAATTTTACAAAGCTGCGCTCTGCGCTCTGCAAAGTTGAAAAAAAAAACAAAACAAAAACAGGATGTCGAACTCACCATTGGAACATAATGAAAGGAATATCAGATTAAGGTGAATTTGAACATTCTTATGAACACATTCTATTCATGACTAAGTATTGTTAACTTTTAGGGAAGTAGCATCACAAACTTTTCCGATTTATTGAAGTTTAAAGTAAACTGTGTGTTAAGACGGTTCTTAAGGAATGAAAACGGTTCCTAATCACAATCCTCTATTAGAAAAAAAGTTTTCTAGAAAGATGTAAAAAAAAAACAACAACTAAATTTTGCATTCGGTTGATGACTAAGCTTTAGAGTAATATAGACGAAGAGATTCAAAACAAAAACAAAATAAAGAACAAACAGAGATAAGTCTTTTAAACTTTCTGCTTTTAACCCGTTGAGGACGGTTTGATTTTGCTACAACACGCATTTCCCATAGACACCTGCCCGAGTATACTCGGGACTCGTCCTCAACGGGTTAACAACACATTGCTATATCTGGGTTAATAAACCTCGAAAACAGTGAGAGTCTGTTTTGTTGAAGGCTCTTCTGGTTACTGTTATTATTGTTTTTTTCTCTAACTAGTCGAAATTTTCATATTAGAAAGCAATAAAATTCACCTAGGTTAATTTCATTGACCTTTCTTTATAGTTCGGTTTTCTCATCATTTTGTTTTCACCCTTTAATCTCCCTACTACACTTTTTTTTTCCTTCAAGAACAGTGTATTGTCTTCTCCCATCGCGTGCGGGTTTTGTTCATCATAGTTTTTTTACATCATTGTTTTCAGTTTCATTTACCTAATATAGTTCAGGCGTTACTGTCTTTTATTTCCATATGTGCGTATAGCATTAATATACTCAAACCACTTAAAACTCTATACACGTGTAGACAATGCATGACAGCCATACTATAATTTATTGTGACAGCTTGTTTCTGGTTACTGAAAAACAGTCAAGCAGACCAAGAAAACATGAAAACATGGAAACATGAGAGTCTTTTGTGGGTAACCGTGCAGATATTTCGTGGGAGCAATTGTCGTAGGACCAAATGTACCGTATGTCAAAAAAGGAAAAATACAACGGGACCCTCCGCAATGATATCTTTAAAAATAGTAAATCAATGTAAATGCAAATTCAGGGTATAAAACTATAACTCATTGCCAACACCTTACACAGAACCCAATTCGATTTGCTTCAGTGGTCAAAGAGAAATGAGGAATTTTGTAGAGAATGTCAAGAATCCCTTCCCTCTAAGTTCTGTCTATTGTATTCACACTCAAAAGCATCGAAGTGCTAAACTTGGAAGAATCTAAATCATGACATGCCTTCCGACATTCCACATTTCTCTGTGACCGCTCAACCAAATTGAATGAGGTTTTCTGCAAAATAGAGCTAAGATATTATGTTGTAAGACCCTGAAGTAGCATTTACACATTTAATCGTTTTAGGTGTTATCAATGCGAAAATTTGATTGTATATTTTTTTTTTCCGGGGAGGAGGGCATACTGTAGAGGCCGTGTCACACTTTTTTGGCGAGTAGGGATTTTGCAACACGCAGGAGAATTTTCTGCGGTCGGACAAGAATGTTTGCGAGTTTCGTACTTGTGTCTTACCTGCTAGACGCGTGCTACTTACCTTCTACATACGTGAGTTCCGTGTGACTTGCGTGAGGGCTTTGCAACCGATCCGTTTTTTTGTTACGAGAAACTTAAGGGTAGTGCGAAGTACCTGCGTTGGAGTTGCCTGCGAGGTGCTGCCGGTAAGGGTCTCCTACTGGTGTTCTGCGTGTACATCTGCGCTCGAACCCCCGCGATTCACAGGGAACAAGTTTTGAGCATGCTCAAGGCCTTGTCATTCCATATCTGGGGAAGTTTTACGGGTTGACTTGCGGGGAAAAAAAAAAATTCTACCCGGAGCTCTCCGCAGTTGGTCCGCATCTGACAGTACCTAGCGCGTATCTCGACTGTAGTTGTCCGGAAGTGCCCACGCAAGTCCGATTTACCCGCAGCCAAGTTTTGAGCAGCCCCAAAACTTTCTCCGGGTGAGTCGCGGGGATTGCCCGCAGGGGTCCACACAGAACTCCAGTAGGAGGCCCTTAGCGGCAGCACCTCGCAGACAACTCCAACGCAGGTACTTCGCAGTCCCCGTATGCGGCCAAGATAATGACATTGAAAGGGACTTCTGCTATTCCGTCAGAGAAATTCCTTCACTGAGTTGTCAGCCCCCACGCGCCTTGCATGAAGGTCGCACAGTATACCCGCAAGTAGAATTTAAGTAGAACGCGTCCACCAAGTAAGACACATGCACTGACTCTCCAAAATCCTTGTCCGCCCTCAGAAATTGTCCGGTATGCTGGAAAATCCCAACATGCAACAAGCCCGCGTAGCTTGCCCGGAAAGGTGCGACTGGGCCTAAACGTGGTTGCAGGTAAGAAGATTTGCGTGCGCACCTCCGGACGACAACGGGTGAGATACATGCTAGGTACTGTCATGTGCGGGTTATCTGCGGGGACTTCCGGGTAGTAAAAATTGTTCTTCGCAAGTCGCACGCAAGGATTGCCCGGAAAGGTGTGACACGGCCTAAATAGAACCGTATATTGCACATCGTCGAGGGTAAATGGGAACAGTTATAAAGAAGTTTTAAGAACATTTTCGAAATGCTGGAGACCACATCCCTATTTAAAGTTTGTGTTTACCCGTTCAGGATGGGCTGTCTTCGCTATAACACGCATTTCCCGTAGACACCTGCCTAAGTACACTCAAGACTGGTCTTCAACGAGTTAATACATTCGTGCAACACGTGCACTCACTTTAAAGGGTGTGTACAGTTCTGGTTGGGGTGAGGATTTAGCTTTTAACATTTTGCGAGATATTCAGAAACCACTCTATGAGATGTCAAAGAGCATGCAATTCTAAAGGGTTTCAAAAGTTTATTTGATGAAAATCGCTTTTGAAATGGCTGAGATATCCAAAAACAAGGTGAAACAAAGAGATCCTAATAAAGGTGGGGCATGTCGCCTTTTATTATTATCACTTTTGGGGATATCTCAGCCATTTGAAAACCAATTTTCATCAAATAAACGTTGAATCCTTCTTAAAATCACATGCTCTTTCATATTTCATAAGAGGTTTCTCATTATCTCACTTAGGAATGTTCAAAACATGAATCCCCACCTCAACCACTACTGTACAGTCCCTTTAATATTCAATTGTCTACATTTTTGGTGCCTACATAACACATGCATTGTAAAATTTCCATATTATTATCATCTAATGTCAACTAATCATTACACACTTTTCCAGGGTGTGTGCTCTCTTTCCAATATTTTGATATTCAGTAGATTATAGGAGAGTTCAATTAAACTGAGTTTTATACATAAATTTAAAGCTTAAAGTCTGTTTCTTTCAGAATCCGCCCTTACTTAAAAGCCAATTTTATGAAGCGATATTTATTATGTTTATTATGTGTAATTTGTATAAAAGTATAATGAAACTGATTGATTTTAGGTATGATATAAATTTTGCGTACAATTTTCCAAGGAGGATACCGAGCATGGGTTACGAATTCGTCATCATCGTAAGATAATTATTAATTGTTGATCTGACTACTTGAAATTAACACGTTTTCTAAAAGGTAACCATTACTGTCATGTAGGCATACTGTGCTTTTTTCATGTATATTTGTTCCTTCTTAATGAATGCTTTCTTTTCTTACTAAACACGTAAATTGACAGTATCATGAATATTATTTAATATCATTTACAGGGAGCTTCGATTTCCTTTTATTTATTTTTTTCGTTTACATGGCATGGCGCAGTTTACATGGGTTCTTATCATTTGAATGGATTCTTTTGAATAATCTTCTGAATGGATGAGGAAATGTGTTGAAAAATTAATTCAATCTATATTGTCATTACTCTCATTGAGCATGCAATGTGAACACGCAATTTTCTGTTATTGTTAAGGTGCGGATGGGAAGTGAAATTAAATCTAATTGTGTTGAACTGAATTGAACCGAGTAAGCATGAAAAAAAAAAAGAACTACCTCCAGTTCTGCGAGTTATGGTTTCATAGTGTTGTCGTACTTTGTCTCTCAAGAATCCATTTATGTTAACCCTTTCCATGCTTAATTCTGAAATCCCCATAGACCTAATACACAGGCCATCAAGTTCCCTTATGGAATGGGTTGATATGTATATTCGAAAGTCATGAAAGAAAAAAAATGAAAACGGTAAATCACAGCGGAAACTCTTCTTTACAAAATGATGAAAAAAAAAACATACTTCATTTGCGGAAAGTAAACACTTGTATGAACTAATTGTATTAACCTTCGCCTGCACCGTTTGCTTGCACACCTACACTATTCTGACAAGTGTAAAGTGCATTGAATACTACTTTCCCTGTCTTTGCTGTGTTATATGCAAAGCTTAAGCATCTTCATAGGCGTCACTTGACAACGCAGCTGGGCTACAGTACTGGCCTTGGTATTCTGCAATTACTTTCACTGTCTCCTACATGCGCAAGCAGGCAACAATTTTAATGATGATCTGCGCGTGACCTACCAATCAGGGTCTTGTCCAGTCTTTAGCAAGTTGCAAGAAAAGTTTAGGGCCATGTAAATCTGGATCAGATGGGAAATCACGGGCTCAGTTTCACCTGTAAACTGCAAGAGACTGTAGTTTTCGAGTTTCACAGACATCATTAAAGTGAAGCCCCTGCGACAAACAATTTAAAGAGTTAAGCATTCAAACAAAGGAATCTTCATCAGGAGGAGAATACGGACATTGAAATGGAAGGTGAGCATTCAAATGAAACGATTCAAATACCCTTTCTTCTTTCATGAGCAACTTTTCATCTGTTTTTTTTTTATCTTCCTTAAATGCAATTTGACATTATCGTGACTTACAGTCTTTTCCGAAAGATGAGGGACCGATTTTGTGAACTTGACAGCTAAATATTGCACGAAAGTTACAAGCTTTAAAATATATCTTTCTAGTTATATATTTGTCCTTTGTAGGGCCTACGTATATTTTAGAGGAACATTCTGCTCTCTATTAGATAAAACAAAGAAAACAAGTCGTAACATGTGAAACATACTAAATCTTCCAAAAACAATATTCACGGTGAAGTCTTTTAGGTAATCGTGCACTAAAGAAAAACAAACAAACAAACTTGATATCAACAGTTTTTTGATGCAAGGGCATACTTTCTGCAGGACATTTTATTTTGAAGCATGTTTTTTATTATCTTTATAATATCAAAGCGTAGCTCGAAATTGATGCCACAAAATAGAATGATTCGTGTGAAGTGAGTTTTAAGTTTTGTTATAGATTCAACGTTATCAGACTTGGTCCTCGCCAGCCTTGTTTAAAGCGAAACGTTATCCTTTTTCCTTTAGAGATTGGACTTAGTAATAACATTTTCAATGTGTAACATGTACCAGCATACAAAATCATGTATAGATGTGAGGGGAAATTTGTCAGAGTATCTTACTTGCAATGTAGGTGTAAGACAAGGGGAAAATCTATCCCCATTATTGCTTGTCATTCATTGAATGATTTCTATACAGTATATTGGTTCATGTTATGAAGGTCTAAAGTATGTGGTTAGTGAGATGCCCAGCAAGATTTTGGATACTATTGCTTGTTGTATGAAAACGACACTATATTTCTAATGTAAAATTCAGACCAGCTCCAAATGATTATTGTCAGAAGGGGCAACTAACCGTAAATACTTGCAAGACTAAAATCGTTATATTTCCTCGGGGGAAGGTGAGAAAAATACAAATTTTCAACCTGAGTTGCGATGTTGTGGAGTTTGTGGATGACTGTTTGGGATTTAGATTTATATAACATACTGCTAAGTTCAAATTAACAGTCACAAAATAGGTATTCCAGGCAAGGAAAACAGTTTATTGGCGAAAGAAACAAAAATCAAATGTCAATTGATACGCAGTGTGGATTATTTGATTTAACCAAGACTGACATTCTGGTGTGAGGTATGGGGCTATAAAGATATTGCTTAAAATAAAATTCCCCCCCCCCCAATGATTTGGGTACTGAAGGAAATTGGATAGGAAATCTGTCAGAACCGTAATACAGTAAGACAAATATGCATTCTCAGTAATATTTCACAAAACCTTGTTTTTTTTAACCACATAAGTAGATTGTCTAGTGCAGATAAAATGTGCCATAAAGAAATGGAAAGATCATTACAATATAGTATCATATTTTGCTAAATCATTCATTGATGAAAGTCTTTTAATGCAATGAAGTTACCGGAGTGAATGTAGCTACTATAAAAGTGGAAGGGGTGATTAAACAACCAGTGCGTCTTCCAAGTAATTGTGCTAAAACAACAATACTATTATTATAAGCTTGTGGTGATTTAAAAAGTAATGAATGCACAGTGCAAATATGTGTATTCATTACTGTAATGGTCACTTGATACATATCCATTATCGCATATTATGTTCCTTTTTACATGTTTTATACACATTATACTCATTATTGTAAATATAACATGTATGCTCCTTTTAAGAATTGCATACCTCCACCGATCAGGGATCGATAGAGTTCAATAAAATCTTACAATCTTACAATGTGACCGTGCATCACAAAACCAACAAAATGTCGCACCCCTTCTTTTCACTTGAGGACTCAAAAAAAGAAGATAAAATGGGTCAACCAAATCAATTGTTAGTTTTCCGTATTTTCTGAAAGAGCTATTGTTCCTTTACATCATTCTTCATTTTGGGATTATAAAATGGATGGGAAAGTGGGTTTACAGCAGTTTTTCTACAAACCTTTCTTGATAGAGTAGTGCGATCAGGTATCGGCCGTTACATGATGAAAGGGTCTATCTTGAGAAATGTTACTTCGTAGAAAAAAAAAGGGCTTAAAGTTTGGTGTGTTTGTATGTCTGCCTTTTGTGTTTATAAAGAGAATGGCTTGTGATTGTAATGTATTATGAAAATATATACATAAAAGAAATGTTTTAGAAAATGACATCTCAAATGCATAGTTTTATCCAGTATTATTACAAAATTTATTCAAATAGACCGTTTAACCTTATAAATGCGATCGAAATCCACGGTAAAAGTCGGCTATCTTCAAGATAGACCCTTTTACCATGTGAAACGAACGTCAGGTGCCACTGTGCTCTCAACGCTAAAAGGGTCTATGAAAACATTTCGTAAAACAAAGCCGAGTTTGCAAGGTGAAACGGTCTAACTAAATAGTATGATTAGGAATGTCTTACAGGAACCTTTTCATTTCTTAAGAATGATCTGTAGGCTTTTTACTTTCAATTCTGATAACTTTTGGAAGAATTATGTTACTGCTTTGTAAGTTTCTAGAGTATTAAAGTTACGAGTAGATTGTGTTCATACAACTTACTGAATGACAGCTGAACCTCATGATCTCTTCGGTGATGTTGCTTTTTTTTTCTCATTCAATACACAGATAGCATGGCTCGTACTGGATTAAACGCTTGAATAGACCTTATAGAGCCTCTTTTCTCAGTGCAGACTTTTCCAGAGTGTGTTCTCTCTGCCCAATATTTAGATATGTTAGAAGAGTCCATTTGAATTGAGCTACCTGTATATAATAATTTTAAAGATTAAAAACTGCCTTTACAGAATTTGCCTATATCTTAAAAGATCTGCGTGTGGCGATGTTTTTATGTATTTTTTGACGCATAGTCACCTATATATTTGAGTGAAGGTTTATTTCACATATTGTAATTTAATAGATAGTGCTTACTCTGTGATAGCCCGTCCCGAGATATTTCAGTCTACCACACCTTCAGCTCCCAGCGTAGGGTACACAGGATCGCCGACCTACCCAGCTTCGTCGCAAGTTGTTTTTTCTAATACCCAGGTAATTCTTCACTTTCCATATCGACATGTATGGATATCAAATGTATATCATATAGCAGAGACCTCCAAGTCATAACAGTGGAGAGAACGGTGTCTTTATCATGTAGTATGTAGTGATAGTAGAATAGAAGAAACTTTCCTGAACAAGGCAGTCACCTAATATACACTTGTTGTTCCTTCTGTCGATCTCATTGGCCGGGCAAAAAAGTAAACCCTTTTTTCAAGTTATTTCTCATAGAATATCTAGCTAAAAGTTAACGTTTTATAGACGATATGAAAGGTAATCTAGATAACTTCCAACCTGGAAGGTATAAACAGGGAAACTTTAAGCATGAATGAACACCTTTATTGTTAAATTGCTGTGTTTTTTTTCCCTGCCAAGGCACAAAAGGAAAAAAAAAAACAACAACAACAAACATGTTAGCAATCATGCGCAATTGCTCTGCCAAGTAACAATAAGAACAGGTGAAAAATCCAACGCAACAAAAACATGAATTAAGTTGCCAAAATAAAGCAGTGATATCTGTAATATCTTTGAAGCCAAAGAGATCAATGATGGATAAATATAATGGCGGAAAATAAAGAATTTCTGTCAAATCGTAATTCAAATGAAATGAGGGATAAATCTTATTTTTCAAGTCAGGAAAATTCATCGCATGAATTCTTAAATTACTAAATCAAATATATGAAATAAAAAAAAAATAATTTATTCATAGAATATGATAATCTTTGTGTCCTTACTCCCTGTGTCATTTAACGCTTGAGTTGACAGAGAATTCTTATTTTTTGATTTGTTTTGGGTAATAAACAGGCAATTTTTTGCTATTTCATTCATGTCTGTCATTGTCTTAAATTCGTCTTTTCTTATCATTTCTATCCTGAAGGATATATACTGCAAATGAAAGACAACATGCCACTTTTTTTTTTTTTGTGGCAATTTTTACTTTTGTGCTCTTTAGGGTAAACACGAAAGTGTTCACTCATCCGTGGAATTGTCATTTGTATTGACCTACTAAGCTCATAGCAAATTAGATGACCTTTCATACGGTATCTGATATATTGCAAGAGATGCAATTTATTACATATGTAAACACTGTGTTTATTTGCTATTCAAAACAGCTGTGGTAGGAGGTAAGGGAAAGGGGCAGAACATCGATGGGGAAGATGACATGATATACCCACCTTTTCTTAGATCACTAGGCAGAAAACGATTTAATGATTTATTTTACATATGAAGAGTTTGTTTGCAAAAACCGATAAGTCCATATTTGCCGAATGGAGATATTTGCGATTAAAGGTCAAGAAAAATAAAGAGAATAATTAGAAAATGTTTGCTTCTTTTGACCATAACTTCAAAAATATACCTTTATATGTATTGACCAATATATCATTTAAAAGGTAATATTTTTTACTTTATGACAGAGATCGTACTTCAAAATCTTAAAAAATGGATTTATCGGTTTTTGCAAACAAGTTGCCAAAATAAAGCAGTGATATCTGTAATATCTTTGAAGCCAAAGAGATCAATGATGGATGAATATAATGGCGGAAAATAATAAAAAAAAATTGCTGCGTGTAAACTGTATGGATAATTAATTTCATTTAGTCCTCACACCTTTTTTGTGTGATTGCCTAATCATTGTGCTGAATCACGTGATTGCCCTTCGTAAATGTTAAACACAAAACAATTTTATGCACTTGCACCTCATTGGTTTTTCGATTATGTTGTTTAAGATTATGGTAAGCTGTTACTTAGATTGATTGTGTCTTGTAGGTGACCGATACCTGATGCAGTTCCCGCCGAGCACTGCACCCTCAACTCAATTCAATCCAATTCAATTCAATTCAATTCAATTCAATTCAATTCAATTCGATTCAAATCAAATTTCCAATAACACGTTTGTTACCGACACAGATTCAAAACACACACACACACACACACACACACACACAAATGAATATGCATAATGGAACTAATTGTTTAAAATAATTGCGTTAATGGTAAAGAGGGACCCACTTGAAAGACAAGCTTGTAGGAATGCGGGCAACTCAATACATTACTTACAATAGAGCAAATGTAAGGGTACGGAAACATCCCCCCTTACACACACACACACACACACACACACACACACACAATACAGGTACAAGACGCTCACAGTAAACAAGAACGTAGACATGGACAAGCAATGGGACACAGGGGAGGGACAGGTCAGTGGGAGAAGGACGGAGGGAAGGAAAAGAAGGAAATGAGGG
Source organism: Diadema setosum (assembly GCA_033980235.1). Lineage (NCBI taxonomy): Eukaryota > Metazoa > Echinodermata > Echinoidea > Diadematoida > Diadematidae > Diadema > Diadema setosum. Next base: position 4,669,892 of record CM067065.1, on the reverse strand, counting down.
AGGGGAGGAGAGAAGGACTATTGAAAAGACTATTGAGAGCTATTATACTAACCATCACTTCCCTTCTCTCACCCTATGCAATGTATGAACATTGTGTTTTTATGTATGTGTGTGCATTTCTTTTCTGTTCTTTTTTTTTTTTTGACTTATTTGCTTTTTAAAGGGTGTGTACAGTTCTGGTCGAGGTGAAGATTTAGCTTTTAACATTTTGTGAGATATTCAGAAACCACTCTATGAGATGTCAAGGAGCATGCAGTTCTAAAGGGTATCAAAAGTTTATTCGATGAAAATCGGTTTTGAAATGGCTGAGATATCCAAAAACAAAGTGAAACAAAGATATACTAATAAAGTTGGGGCATGTCGCCTTTTATTATTAGCACTTTTTTGGATATCTCAGCTATTTGAAAACCAATTTTCATCAAATAAACGTTGAATCCTTCTTAAAATTACATGCTCTTTCATATTTCATAAGAGGCTTTTCATTATCTCACTTAGGAATGTTCAAAACATGAAACCCTACCTCAACCAGTACTGTACAGACCCTTTAACGTAATAACAATGGATT
>CM067065.1:4653696-4669127 GCA_033980235.1 Diadema setosum | reverse complement strand
TTTGTGAACTTGACAGCTAAATATTGCACGAAAGTTACAAGCTTTAAAATATATATTTCTATTTATATATTTGTCCTTTGTAGGGCCTACGTTTATTTTAGAGGAATATTCTGCTCTCTATTAGATAAAACAAAGAAAACAAGTCGTAACATGTGAGACATACTAAATCTTCCAAAAACAATATTCACGGTGAAGTCTAATAGGTAATCGTGCACTTAAAAATAAAAAAAATCAACAACAAACTTGATATCAACAGTTTTTGATGCAAGCGCTTACTTTCTTTTGGACATTTTGTTTTGAAGCATGTTTTTTATTATCTTTATAATATCAAAGCGTAGCTCGAAATTGATGCCACTGAATAGAATGATTCGTGTGAAGTGAGTTTTAAGTTTTGTTATAGATTCAACGTTATCAGAATTGGTCCTCGCCAGCCTTGTATAAAGCGAAACGTTATCCTTTTTCCTTTAGAGATTGGACTTAGTAATAACATTTTCAGTGCGATTAAGAACATGTACCAGCATACAAAATCATGTATAGATGTGAGGGGAAATTTGTCAGAGTATCTTACTTGCAATGTAGGTGTAAGGCAAGGGGAAAATCTATCCCCATTATTGCTTGTCATTCATTGAATGATTTCTATACAGTATATTGGTTCATGTTATGAAGGTCTAAATTATGTGGTTAGTGAGATGCCCAGCAAGATTTTGGATACTATTGCTTGTTGTATGAAAACGACACTATATTTCTAATGTAAAATTCAGACCAGCTCCAAATGATTATTGTCAGAAGGGGCAACTAACCGTAAATACTTGCAAGACTAAAATCGTTATATTTCCTCGGGGGAAGGTGAGAAAAATACCAATTTTCAACCTGAGTTGCGATGTTGTGGAGTTTGTGGATGACTGTTTGGGATTTAGATTTATATAACATACTGCTAAGTTCAAATTAACAGTCACAAAATAGGTATTCCAGGCAAGGAAAACAGTTTATTGCGAAAGGAGAAAAAAAAAATCAAATGTCAATTGATACGCAGTGTGGATTATTTGATTTAACCAAGACTGACATTCTGGTGTGAGGTATGGGGCTATAAAGATATTGTTTAAAATAAAATTTCCCCCCCCCCCCAATGATTTGGGTACTATGTTCGCTGAAGGAAATTGGATAGGAAATTTGTCAGTACCGTAATACAGTAAGACAAATATGCATTCCCAGTAATATTTCACAAAACCTTGTTTTTTTAACCACATAAGTAGATTGTCTAGTGCAGATAAAATGTGCCATAAAGAAATGGAAAGATCATTACATTATAGTATCATATTTTGCTAAATCATTCATTGATGAAAGTCTTTTAATGCAATGAAGTTACCGGAGTGAATGTAGCTACTATAGAAGTGGAAGGGGTGATTAAACAACCAGTGCGTCTTCCAAGTAATTGTGCTAAAACAACAATAATATTATTATAAGTTTGTGGTGATTTAAAAAGTAATAAATGCACAGTGCAAATATGCGTATTCATTACTGTAATGGTCACTTGATACATATCCATTATTGCATATTATGTTCCTTTTTACATGTTTTATACACATTATACTCATTATTGTAAATATAACATGTATGCTCCTTTTAAGACTTTCATACCTCCACCGATCAGGGATCGATAGAGTTCAATAAAATCTTACAATCTTACAATGTGACCGTGCATCACAAAACCAACAAAATGTCGCACCCCTTCTTTTCACTTGAGGACTCAAAAAAAGAAGATAAAATGGGTCAACCAAATCAATTGTCAGTTTTCCGTATTTTCTGAAAGAGCTATTGTTCCTTTACATCATTCTTCATTTTGGGATTATAAAATGGATTGGAAAGTGGGTTTACAGCAGTTTTTCTACAAACCTTTCTTGATAGAGTAGTGAGATCAGGTATCGGCCGTTACGTGATAAAAGGGTCTATCTTGAGAAATGTTACTTCGTAGAAAAAAGAAAACGGGCTTAAAGTTTGGTGTATTTGTATGTCTGCCTTTTGTGTTTATAAAGAGAATGGCTTGTGATTGTAATGTATTATGAAAATATATACATAAAAGAAATGTTTTAGAAAATGTCATCTCAAATGCTTAGTTTTATCCAGTATTATTACAAAATTTATTCAAATAGACGGTTTAACCGTATAAATACGATCGAAATCCACGGTAAAAGTCGGCTATCTTCAAGATAGACCCTTTTACCATGTGAAACGAACGTCAGGTGCCACTGTGCTCTCACGCTAAAACGGTCTATGAAAACATTTCGTAAAACAAAGCCGAGTTTGCAAGGTGAAACGGTCTAACTAAATAGTATGATTAGGAATGTCTTACAGGAACCTTTTCATTTCTTAAGAATGATCTGTAGGCTTTTTACTTTCAATTCTGATAACTTTTGGAAGAATTATGTTACTGCTTTGTAAGTTTCTAGAGTATTAAAATTACGAGTAGATTGTGTTCATACAACTTACTGAATGACAGCTTAACCTCATGATCTCTTCAGTGATGTTGCTTTTTTTATCTCATTCAATACACAGATAGCATGGCTCGTACTAGATTAAACGCTTGAATAGACCTTATAGAGCCTCTTTTCTCAGTGCAGACTTTTCCAGAGTGTGTTCTCTCTGCCCAATATTTAGATATGTTAGAAGAGTCCATTTGAATTGAGCTACCTGTATATAATCATTTTAAAGATTAAAAACTGCCTTTACAGAATTTGCCTATATCTTAAAAGATCTGCGTGTGGCGACGTTTTTATGTATTTTTTGACGCATAGTCACCTATATATTTGAGTGAAGGTTTATTTCACATAATGTAATTTAATAGATAGTGCTTACTCTGTGATAGCCCGTCCCGAGATATTTCAGTCTACCACACCTTCAGCTCCCAGCGTAGGGTACACAGGATCGCCGACCTACCCAGCTTCGTCGCAAGTTGTTTTTTCTAATACCCAGGTAATTCTTCACTTTCCATATCGACATGTATGGATATTAAATGTATATCATATAGCAGAGACCTCCAAGTCATAACAGTGGAGAGAACGGTGTCTTTATCATGTAGTATGTAGTGATAGTAGAATAGAAGAAACTTTCCTGAACAAGGCAGTCACCTAATATACACTTGTTGTTCCTTCTGTCGATCTCATTGGCCGGGCAAAAAAGTAAACACTTTTTTCAAGTTATTTCTCATAGAATATCTAGCTAAAAGTTAACGTTTTATAGACGATATGAAAGGTAATCTAGATGACTTCCAACCTGGAAGGTATAAACAGGGAAACTTTAAGCATGAATGAACACCTTTATTGTTAAATTGCTGTGTTTTTTCCCTACCAAGGCACAAAAGGAAAAAAAAAAACAACAACAACAAACATGTTAGCAATCATGCGCAATTGCTCTTCCAAGTAACAATAAGAACAAATGAAAAATCCAACGCAACAAAAACATGAATTAAGTTGCCAAAATAAAGCAGTGATATCTGTAATATCTTTGAAGCCAAAGAGATCAATGATGGATAAATATAATGGCGGAAAATAAAGAATTTCTGTCAAATCGTAATTCAAATGAAATGAGGTATAAATCTTATTTTTCAAGTCAGGAAAATTCATCGCATGAATTCTTAAATTACTAAATCAAATATATGAAATAAAAAAAAATAATTTATTCATATGATAATCTTTGTGTCCTTACTCCCTGTGTCATTTAACGCTTGAGTTGACAGAGAATTCTTATTTTTTGATTTGTTTTGGGTAATAAACAGGCAATTTTTTGCTATTTCATTCATGTCTGTCATTGTCTTAAATTCGTCTTTTCTTATCATTTCTATCCTGAAGGATATATACTGCAAATGAAAGACAACATGCCACTTTTTTTGTGGCAATTTTTACTTTTGTGCTCTTTAGGGTAAACACGAAAGTGTTCACTCATCCGTGGAATTGTCATTTGTATTTACCTACTAAGCTCATAGCAAATTAGATGACCTTTCATATGGTATCTGATATATTGCAAGAGATGCAATTTATTACATATGTAAACACTGTGTTTATTTGCTATTCAAAACAGCTGTGGTAGGAGGTAAGGGAAAGGGGCAGAACATCGATGGGGAAGATGACATGATATACCCACCTTTTCTTAGATCACTAGGCAGAAAACGATTTAATGATTTATTTTACATATGAAGAGTTTGTTTGCAAAAACCGATAAGTCCATATTTGCCGAATGGAGATATTTGCGATTAAAGGTCAAGAAAAATAAAGAGAATAATTAGAAAATGTTTGCTTCTTTTGACCATAACTTCAAAAATATACCTTTATATGTATTGACCAATATATCATTTAAAAGGTAATATTTTTTACTTTATGACAGAGATCGTACTTCAAAATCTTAAAAAATGGATTTATCGGTTTTTGCAAACAAGTTGCCAAAATAAAGCAGTGATATCTGTAATATCTTTGAAGCCAAAGAGATCAATGATGGATGAATATAATGGCGGAAAATAAAAAAAAAAATTGCTGCGTGTAAACTGTATGGATAATTAATTTCATTTAGTCCTCACACCTTTTTTGTGTGATTGCCTAATCATTGTGCTGAATCACGTGATTGCCCTTCGTAAATGTTAAACACAAAACAATTTTATGCACTTGCACCTCATTGGTTTTTCGATTATGTTGTTTAAGATTATGGTAAGCTGTTACTTAGATTGACTGTGTCTTGTAGGTGACCGATACCTGATGCAGTTCCCGCCGAGCACTGCACCCTCAACTCAATTCAATCCAATTCAATTCAATTCAATTCAATTCGATTCAAATTAAATTTCCAATAACACGTTTGTTACCGACACAGATTCAAAACACACACACACACACACACACACACACACACACACACACACACACAAATGAATATGCATAATGGAACTAATTGTTTAAAATAATTGCGTTAATGGTAAAGAGGGACCCACTTGAAAGACAAGCTTGTAGGAATGCGGGCAACTCAATACATTACTTACAATAGAACAAATGTAAGGGTACGGAAACATTCCCCCCCCCCCCCTTACACACACACACACACACACACACACACACACACACACACACACAAACACACACACTACAGGTACAAGACGCTCACAGTAAACAAGAACGTAGACATGGACAAGCAATGGGACACAGGGGAGGGACAGGTCAGTGGGAGAAGGACGGAGGGAAGGAAAAGAAGGAAATGAGGGAGGGGAGGAGAGAAGGACTACTGAGAAGACTATTGAGAGCTATTATACTAACCATCACTTCCCTTCTCTCACCCTATGCAATGTATGAACATTGTGTTTTTATGCATGTGTGTGCATTTCTTTTCTGTTCTTTTTTTTTTGACTTATTTGCTTTTTAACGTAATAACAATGGATTGGTTTTAGAGTTTCTTTATATTGCAGCTTTGTTCTACATAGAGAAAAAAAGTTACTTGCGCAATGGTTCAAGCAAATGCAATTTTGTAGGTTTTTTTTTTTTTTTTCTCTCTCTCGCCCGACATGAGATTTAAATTAGCCGAGGCAAGCTAATGTCGAGTCATTATGTATGATAGACATCCACCGGTTCTGTGGACTATTGGTTTAGATATAAGAATGGTTCGGTTTCCACCTGGGAAGAGATCATCATACAGGATTTCTAATAGAAAGTGCAGCTCGATCTGAAAAAAAAAAAAACAACAACCCGTAAATCAAGTATATCAATTCATGACTAACATATATAGGCCCTATATATATGTATATGTATATATGAAGAGTTTGTTTGCAAAAACCGATAAGTCCATATTTGTCTAATGGAGATATTTGCGATTAAAGGTCAAGAAAAACACAGAAAATAATAAGAAAAATTTTGCTTCTTTTGACCATAACTTCAAAAATATACCTTTATATGTAGTGATCAATATATCATTTAAAAGGTATTATTTTGTACTTTATGACAGAGACCGTATTTCAAAATCTTCAAAAATGGACTTATCGGTTTTTGCAAACAAACTCTTCATATATTATATATATATATATATATATATATATATATATATATATATATATATCAGCAAGTAAAAAAAAATGATAACACCTAATAAATTTGATACCATCATATTTGATTGATACCAATCAAGTGTCTTATTGTAACTTCATCATCATTACGTCCTGTAAACCCATTTTGTATAGGTGGAGGTATATACAAATCTATTTTTCTTTTATCATAAATTGATTTTTGATCTTGATGTTTTATTTGTATGTATATAATTATGTATACTACCATTACAGGGAATTCCCACCACGACTGTAATAAACCGCCAGGCAGAACCGCATATCAGAAGCCACATGTGGTTTGCGATCATAGTCACGGTGTGCTGCTGTTTGCCTTTTGGCATTATCGGCATTCTGCAAGCCAATGAGGTTGGTTGTTGCTGGGGGGGGGGGGGGGAGGGCTGACTATATGTGACCGTGCATCACAAAACAAACAAAAAGTCGCACCCTTTGATTTTACGTGAGGACTCAAAACAGGTGAAATGGGTCAACTAAGTCAATCTTGAATTTTTCATATCATACATCATTTTAAAGCTTAGATCCTGTTCTTTCAGAATCTACCCTGAACTAAAAATTCATGTCTGGCGACTTTTTGTTGATTTGTGATGCAGGGTCACATATATAATATATATATATATATATATATATATATGAAGAGTTTGTTTGCAAAAACCGATAAGTCCATATTTGTCAAATGGAGATATTTGCGATTAAAGGTCAAGAAAAATAAAGAGAATAATAAGAAAATTTGTGCTTCTTTTGACCATAACTTCAAAAATATACCTTTATATGTAGTGACCAATATATCATTTAAAAGGTATTATTTTGTACTTTATGACAGAGAATGTACTTCCAAATCTTCAAAAATGGACTTATCGGTTTTTGCAAACAAACTCTTCATATATATATATATATATATATGCGTATGTGTGTGTGTGTGCGCGCGCCCCCCTTTACGGAATTCCTGGATCCGCCCCTGACTATACGTACAGTAAAAGGAAGGGTCCTATTCGTGGCAATGTTGCTTAATGACTGCGTTGTAGAATGTATCACATTCCGTTATATAAAATGGGTTAGTCAAATACCGGTTAGCGATTGGCTAAACACAGTCACGTGATGAAGGAACATTCGTTATGTTCGCCCATGGGCGAACATTTTTTGTAATGTTCTCCCATGGGAAAACATTTTCACGTAACAAATGACAGAACGCCTAAGACCACGCGCGCACAGTAAATTTGGCTCTGCGCGAGCGAGCGATCGAGTGCTGTGTGCTGGTGGTTAACCCATATAATATAACAGATGATGACTTTTGTTGTCGGACACATGTACCAAACGTTCCACCCTCAGGGTTTGAGATGTTATTTCGGGAGGCTATAGGTCCCTGGACTTCGTCTCGGGACTTATAACTTCCCTCAATGGCATTTCAAACCCTTCGGGTGGAACATTCGGTATGTTCCCTCCCCCGCCAGTCATCATCTATATAATGTATTATAGTCCCCATTAAATATGTAGACTGACAGCCCACGCACACACGCACACATATACATACACACGCACGCACGCACAAACATACACACCCTCAAAGTTACTTTTCAACGCGGTGCCCCCCCCCCCCCCCCATGTCTTGACCCACGGTACGCCTCTGAACAGTTGTCATCTGGCTGTCACAAGACAACCCAAGAAACACACATAATGGGTCGAAAGCCTCTACCCCCATTTTTATTGTCTCAATTATTATTATGTATAATATATGTATTATAATCTAGTATATATATGTAAATATATATATATATATATATATATATATATACATATATATATATATATATATATGAAGGGTTTGTTTGCAAAAACCGATAAGTCCATTTTTGAAGATTTTGAAGTACGATCTCTGTCATAAAGTACAAAATAATACCTTTTAAATGATATATTGGTTACTACATATAAAGTTATATTTTTGAAGATATGGTCAAAAGAAGCAAAAATTTTCTTATTATTCTCTTTATTTTTCTTGACCTTTAATCGCAAATATCTCCATTTGGCAAATATGGACTTATCGGTTTTTGCAAACAAACTCTTCATATTATATATATGGATAATACCTATATGACCTTGCGTGTAATTTAATATCCTAATTTTATCCTCATTGTATTGTGTGTCATCCATTCCTTCTATCCCTCACTATGCATATTTTCTTTGGAATAACATTGTCATTTCCTCCTTCTTGTTCTTCTTCGTTTCCTCACATCTCTTTGTGTCTGTACCCTTTCCCCTGAATTTCATTTCCTTTTGCTAAGATTTTTTCCCACTTTTTATCTCTCCATAATACTAACCTCCTTTTCTATTTCTCTCCGTTTTGCCGACAGGCAAAAAGTAAACGAGAGAGAGGAGACCTGCGTGGAGCCAAGCGTGCAGCTAACAGAGCTTTCTACTGGTCCATGGCTGGGCTGTTTGTCGGGATCGCCTGTACAGTGGTCGCAGTTGTCGTGGCGATTGTTTTCCCTGTGATACTCGATTCGGGTTATTGACACTACATCACTTCTAAAGAAGATGAGTGGAAATGATTTTAGGCATTTTTATCACAACGTCAAACATATCAAGTTATAAGAAAAGAAAGCTGGACCTCAAAACATCAATATGTAAATGTGAGAACTCATTTTGTATTTTACTTTCGTGATCTCAAAGGTATACAGTGGCTTCGAGTGTTTTGGAGTATACATGATGTTTGCGCCAGGGTCTAATGTTTGAAGGGCCATCATGATATCAATTTCTTGATATGAAACAATCATGTTTTTGTATAAGGTTTAAACCGAGGAACTTTTCTCCATGCCCTTTGTTTTTCTTTAATGTTTAGTTTCTTTAAAGAAAACCTCTTTCTTACTTATTAATGAATAGCTTTCCACAGCTTTCTTTGCATGCTTTCCCTATTCCTCTCTTCTTTTCTCTCTTTCTCTCTCCCTCTGTCGCTCCCTTCTCAGGAGAATATTTTACTCTCTTTCTATCTCTTTCCCCGTCTTTCTATCCTGATCTCCCCTTTGTTTCATCTCATTCATTTTAAAAAAAGAAGGAAGTACTTATGTGTACTTGAAAGTTTGAATAATAAAGTAAATGAGAGAGAAAGATTCGCAGTGACACCATTGTATATGTAGTTCTTATCCGGATCGTTGTGTGGCAGAAGAAGAGCCCAGGAAGAGAAGAATTGAAGAAGGAAGCGACATATGGAGGTTGTAAGGAGGGTATTTGTCTCTTTTTGGGGCATTGTTTCTCTGTATGAGTTTCGTTTTCATTTCTATTATACTGCTTTTTTTACGCATGGACCTGAATAAGAGCAGTCCCTGGACTGGCGTATTTGTCATGCTCAAACCTAGGAATGAAATGCGGTCAAGCTGTATGCCTTTCCCTATGACCACGAAACAGATCCATTAGTATTACATTGCTTGCGTTTATTTGCCTGTGTGTTTGTGTGTGTGTGAGTACGAGCGTGCGCCTGTATGTATGTGTGTCTGTTTCTCTGTCAGAACAGTCGCAATCAGTTAATTATTTATCTTTTTTTTTTAGCCAGATGGAGCACATTTAAGGTTAATTTATTTATGTGTGTGTTTGTTTTTGTGTGTTTTTTTTAAAGTGAAAGTGAATTTGTTTTTTTCTTTATGGGGAACGGGAACATTACTGTCGGTAGACACGCAATGGTGTCGGCGTATGTGTGGTTATGTATACTTATGTGTTTGGTGCGCATGTCCAGATGTGTGTATGATATGTGCGTCTTCCTTCCGGCCTCCTGATTTTTTTTTTCGTAATATTCAGGTAAGTTTCTTCTGATGAGGTTACAATGTAGCAAAAACAAAGAAGAAATAATCATAGTGATGATAATACTGATAATATAAAAGCAAATAACTTATTCTTTCAATAAAGTTACAGCTTGTAAAACATTTTCCGAATTCACGCACTTGAAATAACATTTAACACAGCTTGACGTGGAGAGGAAACTACTATGTGTTCACATAGTCGACTATGTGAAAACACTCGAGATCAATAGTGTGTATTGGGGTGTGCATGTGTGTGTGTGAGTGTGTGTGGGTATGTGCTTTTTTTTTTAAAGGGAGATTGAATTGAATTGAATTGAATAACTGAAACTGCACCGGTCTTACACTCGAGACACAGTAAACAGTTTCAGCATATTTATTTTCATATTTCACTTGAGATACATTTCATCGAAATACACTAAAAAGAATACAAACCAAGCAAGATACAAAATATGTTATAAATCGGGTCATAGACAGAAAGTGTGTCAGCGTATATAATCTACATAAGACAATTCTCTATAACTTGTGAAATATGATGGAACCGCAAAAGCAAAGCTTGTAAACGCAGGTTCCAAGAAAATGTACCAGTGTAAATTTGATATACATTCAATGGAGATAGGACACAAAGTGATAATGACGAAACTATATAAAAACTAAATTATCTATTGATTGTACATAGTTATGTTTTGTTTTTTGCAGACTATGAAGTAATCATTCACACTGTGAATTGATGAAACACAATGTGTTTATAATATTAAAACGTTCGACTTATCAGTAAAAAGATTTGCCTTACACTATATATATATATATATTATATATATATATATATATATATATATATATATATATATATATGTAGCCCACATGGCTAGTAGCACATATAATAAAGAAAAGAATAGACAGGGATATAAAGTTAAAGGAAACAGAAGCCTTACAGTTGTTTTCCAAGTCACCCTGTGACGTCAATATGAATCAGTCTTTTCCCCTTCTTAGAGTTTATGAAACCCTTTATTTTGCTTCCAGCTAGACTTCCTTTTTCTTTTGTCAATTCTCCTCTCCCAAGAAAAGTTATTGGTCCTAGGAATATATAAGTTTGACATTGGCTACGTTCTCCAGCTAGTGGTCAGTTCTCCGCACTCTCCATCCCCAAAGCCCCAATCCAAATTACGGGAATGACGTGTTTTTGCCCTAAACATGAATGACCCTCTGAGCTGGAAGGTCGTTCTCCAGCCAGAACTCCTCCTTTATTTTGATGTACTTTAGTGGAGTAGGTCAGACAGGAATTCCAAAGACAAATTCAGGGACATCAACCCAGAAAAATGATGACGATGACCTTGGACGTCATAAGGACACTGGCATTCATTTGTTTTATGATTTTATTATCCAAGAAACAATAAGTCTTGACCAGTGGGTACAGAGAAAGAGGAAATAAAGAAACCAAAAGACAGTGGGCGAGTTAATCAGAAATTGAGATGAATCAGAGAAATCGGAGTTCCACAGAAACGAATGGGAGGAGCTAATGGAAGATCTGACCAATAGGAATTTAATTTCCAGTGAAGATCACACCCCAAAATAAGATTTAGACAATGAAATACTTTCAGGGAAAGGATGCCAATAGTAAATTTGTTATAAAAGACCAAGTTTGAGCAAAGAGAGAGAGAGAGAGAGAGAGAGAGAAGCGTGAAGCATCATGGGAGCGGCTTCACAATATAGTGAAGCAAAGGCTGCAGAATATTTTGGAACTTTGAGGTACTTTGAGTAGTTGGAGACAACAGGGATAGAGTTAGGAGATCCCCTTTCCTTGTACATCATGCTCCCCTCCATATCAATCAACTAAACTCTATCGACGCTGTGATTGTGACGAGGATCTTGGTTGGACTGCCCAAGAGTTAACGAGTTAACTGGTTGACAAAGACAAGGTGAGAAACTTTACACCACAACAAAACAGAACTTTGGTTTACATCAATGTGGGGTGTAACGAACTCAAAATAGTCGACTGATGTCATCAGAGATGTTGAAGCGTCCTGTCAGGTTGCCACAACGTGGACGGCAATGGTAACGAATAGTTTAAAGAAGCAGTGAAAGTAGACCGGTTAACAGACGCCCCAGCCCCGTGGACGAGCTCGATCGACATGCAGAAGAGAACCTCATCCCGCGACCCCGCCGATGTCGAGATAAGTGGCCACACCCACTAACATCATTTTCCCTATTAACCAAATCCCTCCCTTTCCCACAGATTAAGGTGGTAGAATATGAAACGGTCTCCAAAGGTGTAGAAGAGTAAAGTGATAAATGATGTGTTCAATTGAAAGTAATTAGTGTTTGTAATCAAGTATCTGTTTCAGACCTAAGAGAAGGCAGGTCGGTGAATAAATATGCTGTTCGCAGCATTGGCATTATCCATATAAATTTTATCCCTTCTCCCGCATTTTATATTCACTGTTGTTGCGAAGCAATAATTGGTCTCTTTCTGACTTTTGAACATTTGTTGATGATTGGTGTCTATGTGATTAGCTAACCCCCGACCAGTACAGAGAGAAGCTAACAGACCAGACCAAAATTTATCCGCCTTTGTACAACATTGGTCGGCCCCTAGGGACAATTAGGGGTGTGGGGGTTGCATATATATATATATATATATATATATATATATATATATTCCCACTCCAAGACAACAAAAAGGCAAGAGACTCTCAATTTGCGTTTTCCGTGGTCCTTAATATTCAAAGGAAGACATTTGTATTTCACAGCAGGTTGCCCAAAACCAAATTCCATAAATTGTCGATTCAAAACTGGTGTAATGATAACAAGGTAATAAACCAACCATACGTTATACATACAGTGTATAAGATTAAAACAGGGATTGCAGTCTGGTAGGGACAGTAATATTTTGGAAGAAAAACTTGTATGACCCTCCAGGCTCGAAAAATTAGCAGGCTTCGTCCAGCCTCTCGCCTAGCGAAGTTGACCAGAAGCAATAAAATAGTTTGTCTCTTCGCCAGTGCGACTTTGGCCGCACGAACGAGACAAACACAATCAGTGATTACATGATACCCCTCCGATTTGCGAACCATGGCTGCTAGCGTCATGCATGGGATACGAATCACATACATATTTTTAGGTCATCGACCTCAGTACATAATAACCATGTATCAGTAACGAGTGACGCATTGAGATATCAATTTTCTATCATTTAGATGTCCTTGACCTCTCGAGGTCATCAGAGGTCGAAGGTAGCAACCTGTCAAAGCTCTGTTGAACATGAAGACAATTTCATCGTGAGAAAAAATTAAGTTTTAGTACATTATTACTGTGTATATCATTAATGAATGACGCAACATATCATTTTTTTTTACATTTTGAGGTCATTGACCTCTAAAGGTCATCAGAGGTCAAAGGTTCAAATCTGTTCATGCTCTGTGGAGTCAGAAAATGGATTCCATGAAGTATAGATGCATGTTTAGTTCATCATAACTACATATATCATTCACAAATGTCTCAAAACATCGATATTCTGGTATCTAAAGCTCACTGACCTCTGGAGGTCATCAGAGGTCAAATCAGACTTACCTCCGATCTTGAAATAAATCTTATGGTATATACTAACACTGGTGAAAGTTTCATGCTTTAGTCAAATTTTGCACAATTCCGTCGATTTCGAGGGCTTAATAGCTCTACTACTTTAGTATGTCATTTGAAGTTTGACTTAACAGAAAATTCTTAATTTTCCCCTTTAGTTTCCCACTTTGTTTTTCTTTCAGGTAATAAAGAGATAAAGAAAACAAAAATTTATTTTTACAATCTCATTCATGGCTCTCATTGTGTTAAACTGGTCTTCTGTTGTCAATATTATCGTGAAGGGCATTTGCAAATGAAAGAGAACATGTCAATTTTTGCAATTTTTAATGTTGTGCCTTGGAGGACAAAAATGAATGTGCTCACTCATGCGTAATGTTTTCTTTGTAATTAACTTACGAGCCTCATAGACAATTAAATTACCTTTAATATGGTATACGACACACTGATTTTCACAGAAATCTTCCATGAAAAATATGACCTCGAGAAAGTGTTTACTTTCTTTTTTGGCTGAGTGTATATATATATATATATATAATATATACAGTATGTCCAAAAAAAAATTACAACGGGACTCCTCGCAATGATATCTGTAAAAATAGTGAATCAATCTAAATACAAATTCAGGGTATGAAACTATAACTCATTGCTCACATCTTACAGAAAACCTCATTCGATTTGCTTCAGTGGTAAAAGAGAAATGAGGAATTTTGTAGAGGATATCGGGAATCTCTTTTGTCCAAGTATTGTCTATCATTCACGCACTAGAACATTGAATTGCTAAAATTGGAAAAAAATAGACTCATGACATGCTTTGCAACAATCTACATTTCTCTGTGACCGCTTAACCAAATTGAATGAGGTTTCCTGCGAAATAGAGCTAAGACGTTACATTTTAAGGCCCCGAAGTAGCACTTAGACAGGTCGATCATTTTGGATGTTATCAATTCGAAAATTTGATTGTAATTTTTGAGGGACATACTGCAGTATGTCCCACAAAAATTACAATCAGATTTTCGCATTGATAACATCCAATATGATTATTATTTTTTTTCAGTGCTACTTCAGGGTCTTAAAATATAACATCTTAGCTCTATTTTGCAGAAATTCCCATTCGATTTGGTTAAGCGGTCACAGAGAAATGGGGATTTTAGTAAAGCATGTCATGAGTCTGATTCTTCCAAGTTTAGCACTTCGATGATTTTGTGTGTGAACAATAGACAGAACTTGGACGAAAGAGATTCCCAACATCCTCTAAAAAATTCCTCATTTCTCTTTGACCACTAAAGCAAATCGAATGGGGTTTTTTGTAAGATGTGGGTAATAAGTTATAGTTTCATACCTTGAATTTTAAACAAGCTTAAACATTTGTTCCCTGTTTGTATTTTGCAGAATATATATTCTTCTTTAATATCTCCACACTTTAATTATGGAATTTTGGCGTGGGGAAACGCAATCAATTTACTATTAGATTCCCTTCTTCGCATTCAAAAGCGTGCAATAAGAATTATAAACCACGCCAGATATTTTGCTCATACCAACTGTTTTTTTTCATAAAAACAGAATTCTGAGAATTCCAGACCTATTTTATTATAATCTTTGAATTTTCATGTATAAACTAACAACTAATGAATTACCATGTTCAAAAGAAATCGCTCTATTCATTGCTACCCCACTCGTCAGAGTGACGCTTATCACCTTCCCCGTACTCGCACTATTTTTGCAAAGAAAACAATTATGTTTACTGGACCCAGATACTGGAATGACCTCCTTCAAGATATTACTTCTTCCTTATCCTTATTCACCTTCAATCGCAAACTAAAACGGCTATTACTTAGTGGATACACACTACCCGGCTCTTAGCAACATTATTTTTTTTTTATACCCCCAGTCTTTTGTCTTTGTCTGCAGCTCCAAGTTATTTGACGATACCGTTATAGCACTTTTGTGTGTATGTGTGTGTGTGTGTGTGTGTGTGTGTTTGT